>JAIUZE010002013.1:0-181946 GCA_022085475.1 Heliosperma pusillum | reverse complement strand
TATATATGTAAGTATTAAATTGTAATTAGATAAAAAAATGAAAGAAGATATTTACCATTTCGTCCATGAGTGTCAAGGTGTTTTTTCTACCCATTATGTGAGTAGGCAACGCCTTTCCCTTCTCTTCACATACCAACCTACGATTAGCTGAGGCTGATTCAGATCTCGCAAAGAAGCTAGGATCTTCGACGGGCCTATTCTTAAGCTTTCTAAATAAGTCCAAAAGAATCCACTTCGGCTTGTGTTCCTCATCTTTCTGCGAAGCTCGGTAGATCATATGACGTAAGCGGGTCTTTATGGCATATTTCCAAGCTTTCCTTACCATATCTCTATGGCAAGGCTCGAAAGAAACTCTTTGCTGTCATGATTAAAAACATAAAGTTAGGAAAACATTAAGTAAATAAACAAAAAAATAATAAATCAATAACAAAGATAAATTGAGAAAAAAATTGAAATAGATATAATTATAATAAAATCATAATACATACCTCAAACCAGTTCCACCAAGCCGACCGCAAAGTATTTGACGCTTCTTTCCAGTTTGGAGCGTGTTCCTTGTACCCACAGGTTATGGTCTCCGATATCAGTTTGACCACATCTTGGTCATTGAACCTGAAATCAATTCTCATAATTAAATACATTATATATAAATATTATGATATTTTAAATAATCATAATTATAATCAATTAAAGTAAAAGTGAATTACTCTTACCAGACATCTGTTTTCTCATCCGGATCGAGACGGACTCGGCGTGTAGTAGTATCCACCTGTGGTTGTTGCACATTCCCGTCATTGACTTGTTCATTCTCGTCCTCCTGCTCTCGGTTTCCTACATTACTACAACTACCTCTCCTTCGTCGTCCGCCCGCCATTTAGAGAAAAACTAAATTAAAGTGTTCAAAGTTGTCATTAATTAACAAACATGTACAATTAAATAACAAGAAACTATATATTCTTATTAATGAATAATAAAAACAACTATCAACAGCTAAAATGAAAGTGCTTTGGAAACGGCATACATTTACAAAAAAGTAGTTTCAACTAATACAAGAATTAGAAATAATCTTATTCATCATCACTACTTGAATTTTGGTCTTCGGAAATGTTGTCTTTAAAAAGAGAGTCTATAAAATCTTCTTCTTCCTCTTTATCTTCCTCTTCATCTTATGCTCCGTCTTCCTTCCGCTTCTCCTCCTCCTTCTCCTCCTCTTCTACCTTCTCCTCATTAATGACCTCTATTTGCATTTCTTCTTCCTCCTCTATAAATTCGTTATCATCTGCCACTTTAATTATTGATAATAGTGTCTCACTACTAATAACATCTTCTTGAAATACAGATTCGAGAATAGGAGCATCAACATACGATCTAACTTTAGTTTTGAATACTGCTGACCACTTATCTTTATCTCTTTTGATATTTGGATATGAAGTATAATAAACTTGTTCCACTTGATACGCCAACACAAATGGATTGTGTTTATAAACCTTTTGATATTTCGGAATTTTTTTGCTTCGATTAACATCCACAAGTTTATAATCCTTATGCACTTGCATTCCTTTTTCAGAATTATTTATCCAATCACATTTGAATAAAATAACATTATATGTGCTTTTTTCGTTTGTGTATGAAAATTCAATAACTTCATTGAGTGTTCCATAGTAGTCAGCTCCCTCAGCCAAACTTACACATACTCCATTATTAATTGTACATTTTTCCAAATCTTTCCCATCTTTGAAAGTGCGAAATTTGTAGCCATTAATGAAATAACGTTTCCATGTTCGCACCCTTTTCGAAGGACTGTGTGCTAAAGCAATGAGAACTAGATCTTTTAAATTGTTTACCTATCATTGTTAAATTATTATCAAATTATAATACCTTCAGGTATAACAAAATAAAAAGTAATCTGGTGTAAGGTAGAATACGTAGGCTCTTTCAAGCCTACGTCGAGATCCTTGGCTTTTGTGTCTATGTTCTATTCAAAATAAATTTCTTCAAGCAAATACGCGTTGCATATAAAACCTTCAACACGCGCTTTATTTCCAATATTTTTTTTCAAATGATTTAAGAACCTATAAAAAAGTTGGTTAGGATCGAATGAAATTAAAGTAAGTAAATTGGATAATTGTTGAATTAATTACCTCTCAAAAGGATACATCCACGTATATTGCACTGGACCACCCATTTTTAATTCATACGACAAATGAATTGGTAAATGCTCCATTGAGTTAAAAAAAAAAGAAGCTGGAAATATCTTCTCTAGCTTGGAAATGATTTCGGCAATGTTGTTCTCGAGACCAGTTATTTTTTCAACATGTATCGATGAAGTACACAAATCTCTGAAAAATTGGCTAATCTTAGTTATTGCATTCCACTCATTCTTCGGGAGAAGGTGCCTTAAAGCCACTGAAAGTAAACGCTCCATAAACACGTGACAATCATGAATTTTCAATCCATGTAGTTTCAACTCGTGTTTATCAACACATCTACTCAGATCTGAAGCATAAGCGTCCGGAAATCTCAAATTGGATATCCAATCACACAACACCTTCTTTTGTTCTTTATTCAAAATGAATGAATCCATTTTTCGCTGTTTAGAACAAACTGTCAACATGTCCTCCTGTGCCTGTGGGTTAAACTTTGTCTTGTTTATCACATCCATCACCGTGTGAATCACTTGCTCGAAATTTTTTTTCTCGATATGCATTACATCAAGGTTATGACGAATTAATAGTGTTCTCCAATAAGGAAGCTCCCAAAAAATGCTTTGTTTCCACCACCCGACTCGAGTAACTTTTAACAAGTCCAATTCAGCTTTACTTGCATCCACAATTTTGGGCAAATGGTTCACACAATCCCACACTTCTTCACCCGTTAATCTCGTAACAGCAAAATCTTTATGTACTCGTCCTTTTCGAAAGTTCACTTTATCTTTGCGGAAAACATGATCAGGTTGTAAGAATTATCTATGACAATCAAACCAACTCCATTTTCTACTTTTATAAAGCCAAAACGACTTAGTCTCCTTATCCATACAATATGGACACGCATGTTCACCAACAGTTGACCAACCCGATAACATGCCGTAAGTAGGAAAGTCATCGATAGTCCATAATAGTACGGCTCTAAGATCAAAGTTCTGCTTTCTAGAGACGTCGTATGTATATAACCCTGTCTCCCACAACTGCTTCAACTCGTGAAATAACGGTTGTAAATAAACGTCAAGGTGTTTTTTGGGACTCGACGCACCGGGTAAAAGTAATGATAGAAACATAAACAGTCTTTTCATACATAGCCAAGGTGGTAAATTGTATGGAGTGAGCATTACCGGCCAGCAGGAGTACGACTTTTCGTATTGACCGAAAGGTGCGAAACCATTGGTACAAAGACCAAGTCGAACATTTCGAGGCTCACTTGCAAAAGAAGGATGAAGGTGATCGAAATGTTTCCAAGCCTCGCCGTCACTTGGATGAGACAAAATCCCGCTGACACATGGATTTTCATGATGCCATCGCATCTCTGCCGCAATCAGTTTTGTGGCATAAAGTCGTTGCAAACGGGGTCCTATTGGGAAATAAGTTAAGATATTTTTCCCAACCCTTTTGCCATTTGCATTCTTTTGTTTTTTATATCGATCTCTACCACATTTTCTACGTTTATCAAGAAAACTATCATCCTCCCAAAACAACATACATCCTTCTTCACGCGCATCTATCTTTTCATAAGGAAGTTGAAGAGCTTTAAGAATATTTTGGTTTCATAGAAGTTACGCGTCATAACATGATTTTCAGGAATAATGTCCCCTATAAATGACGCGATACCATCTACACATTTGTGGGGTAGATTGTATTCACATTTCAAAGTTACCAACCGTGAAGCTGACTACAACAAAGAGAGACGACTCACCTCATACACCGGTTTATTGGCATGTTCCAACATTTTGAAAAAGGCTATTACATTAGGATTTGGAGATTCATCAACCACTTCGGCGTCAACATTTTCCATTCCAATTTAATTAATGTTGCCGCGCAACGCATCCTGCACCATATCCCTATAAGGATTGTCAAACCTTTCCTCAACGGGAAAATTCTCACCATGACACACCCAATCATAATAGTCATCGCAAAAGCCCCAAAGCCCTAGGTGTTTTCGTACTTCTTGTTCGGCTAAAAATTTTCTATTTCTACACTTTACACACGGGCACTTAATTTCTATACATCTACCGTAATCTTCTTGTTTCTTAACATAATTAATGAGTTCATTAACGCCAATTATAAACTCGTGCCTTAATTTTTTTATTACAATCCAATCTTTCATACATCCACGCCCGTTGTACTCTTTTCATTTCAAATCTACATACACATTTATAATTATTATGACCGACTTAAATAAATATATAAAACAATAACAACAAGAACTAAAAGTGTACTAATAGCAACAACAACAACAATAACTACTAATACACTACAAGCATAAACAACAACAACAACAACAACAACAACAACAACAACAACAACAACAACAACAACAACAACAACAACAACAACAACAACAACAACCAACCACCAACCTCCAACCTCCAACCTCCAACCTCCAACCTCCAACCTCCAACCTCCAACCTCCAACCTCCAACCTCCAACCTCCACCATCCAACAACAACAACAACAACAACAACCTCCAAAAACAACAATAACAACCACAACCCTCTAACATCTTCAACCTGCAAAAAAAAACAATATTTCGAGCTCATGGGGTCCTTATCTCTCCAACCTAAACCCATCTTTGAATCTTTCATACCATTAGAAAATATTAATCATTTAATTAATTGTTATGAGACGAAAATTCGGCAGCAGCTCCCTCCAGTTCTCCAAATACACAATGTTGAATGACTTGTCACTCTACATATGTATTCAAAGAACATTAAAGGAACTGTCAACCAAACTTAATCGTCAAATAACAATTAAAAAAATAATTAGTATTTACCACCTAAATGACATGAAAGATTCAAAGACAGTCCCAAAACAGGGACTATTCAAGAATTACACCTAACATATAATTCTTGAACGGGTACTAGGTCTATCATATATGAACAACACAATTAGTCAATAATAATGCAAACTTAAACATAAAAATAAACACAATTTGCCTTAACAATAATGTTAACAATGACAATTAAACATAAATTATATTTTTATCATAAAACTATACTAACATAAACTATACAAATTATACTATATTAACATAAATTATACAAACATAAACTATACTAATTAGTTATACTATACTAACATAAACTATACTAATTATACTATACTAACATAAATTATACTAACATATAGACCTGGCAAAAGCAACCCGACCCGAATGACCCGACCCGAGATGGCTGACCCGAGACTCGAAACTAACCCGAGTTACAAAACCCGAATATAACCCGAAACCTGAATTAACCCGACCCGTCCCAAACGTGACCCGAGGTGCGTCGACCCGAAACTGATCCGACGACCCAAAATGACCCGATCTGAAACCACTAACCCAAAAAAATACAATTGTACTTGAACAAAAAAAATTTGAAATGACTATATTCACTTTTTTTCCTTAATTATTGACCCAAAAATTACCCGAACCCGAAATAACCCGACCCGTTGACCTGAAACTGACTCGATCAACTTACCCGAAAATTACCCATAACCCGAAACAACCCGACCTGACCCGTACTAACCCGATAATATGATAAACCCGAATTGGCCCGACCCGAACCCGATTCGATTGACCCGTTTGCCAGGTCTACTAACATAGATAAAAAAATATATAATATATTAATAATAATAACAATTTAAAGGAGGGAGGGGAGGTGGGGTGGCGCTAGCAGGGGGAGGGTGGCGCCGACAGGGAGGGGGTGATGCCGGCGGGAGAGCAGGGTGGTGGGGACGGCAGAAGAGGAGATGAGAGGAAGAAGGGGGAGATAAGAAAGATGGGGAAGGTTAAGGGGAAAAGGAGTAAGGGGAGAGGAGGGTGGCACGGCGGTGGACAGAGGAGGGGGTGGCGCCGGTAGGTGGGGGGTGGTGTCGGCGGCAGAGCAGGGTGGGGGGCCGGCAGAAGAAGAGAAGAGAGGAAGAAGGGGGGAAATGAGAGAAGAAAGAAGGGGAAGGGGAAAAGGAGGAAGGAGATAGGGGAGGGTCGCGCGGCGGCTGGCGGTCGTCGGTCAGCCACAAGAGGTGGCGTCGGCCGCCGGCGAGGCCAGATCTAGAAAATGTCACAATATAAAGAAGAGGGAGAGAGAGAAAGATGGGCGTACCTAGGATATATAAGGTGGTGTAGGGGTGGCTCCAGTGGTCTAAGGTTGGGTTGGCGCCGGTGGTCTTGGGGATGGCTCCGGTGAAGGTGTGATTTGGTGAAGGCTATCGTTTAGGGGAATAATGTCAAAGAAATCGATTTGGTAAAGTAAATAAATGAAACACGGGAGGGGGGGGAGTGTGGCTTTTTACATATTAAAAAATCCCGCGACGGAAAATTCATCGCAAATTCCGTCGCAGAGACATTGCCACATGTCCTTTTTCAAAGTCAAGCCACAAGTCAATATTTTTGACCTGCGACGGATTTTCCGTCGCACAGTCCATCGCAAGTTGGCAATTAGCGACGGAAAATCCGTCGCAGAGTTTCCCACCATATGAAAACATAGACGCGCCATGAGAAAAAGTGCTGCTACAGAATTTCCGTCGCAAGTCTTTCGCAAAGTGAAATGTCCGTTGCAGGATCCGTCGCAAGAGCTCTTTTGCTACGGTTCATGAGTCTGTTGCAATGTCTCCGTCGCGAGTTGAGCTTTCTCTTGTAGTGAATGTTTTGTTGGTCACCTCAGTCTGACCATATGTCTGTGGGTGGTGAGAAGTACTGAACAACAATCTTGTATTCAAAAGCCTCCAAAGTAACTTCCAGAAATAACTCATGAACTTGGTGTCCCTGTCAGACGCTATAGTCTTAGGCACCTCATGTAACTTTACTATTTCCCCTAGGTATAGCTCTGCAACACTAGCAGCATCTTCTGTGTTCTTACAGGCTATGAAATGAGCCATTTTGTTGAACATGTCTACCACAACCATCACAGAGTCTTTCCCCCTTTTGTGTTCTTGGCAATGCTACAATGAAATCAATACTCACATCCTCCCAAGGCATGAGAGGAGCTGGTAGGGGTGTATATGGACCTGCCAGGAAAGAACTCTTAGCCCGCTGGCATACTCCACATCTTCTAAGCACAATCTGTACTTCCCCCCCCAATCATTTTAGGCCAATAGAATTGGTCATGCAGGATATCTAGTGTCTTTTGGACACCAAATTGACTTCCCACGCCACTAGCATGTACTTCTTTGATCATCAAATTCTGTAAGAGCCCCTTGGAACACACATCTTGTTCCCTTTGAATAAGAACCCTCTCTGCATATTATAGGGTGAATCCTGTACCGTTGTTCCTTCACTCTGAGCTAACCAGTCTTCATAGAAGTCAAGGTCATCTTTGTATAGCTCCTTCATGAATTCAAACCCTAGGACCTTATGTTCCATTGTTGACAGCAATGTATACCTCCTAGAGAAAGCATTTGCAACAATGTTCTGCTTGCCTTCCTTGTACTTTCTTGAGAATGTAAAGAATTGAAGAAATTAAACCCACTTGGCATGTCTATGATTCAGTTTGTGCTGGCCACTTATATACTCCAAAGCCTCATGATCTGAATGCAATACAAAGGGCTTGGGCTTCAAATGATGGCTCCAATGCATAAGAGCTCTGACAAGGGCATAAAATTGCTTATCATAGGTTGAATAGCTTAGCTTTGCCCTACTTAACTCCTCACTGAAATAGGCTACTAGCTTCCTCTCCTGAATTAGGACAGCTCAATTCCTACCCTTCTTGCATTACACTCTACTTCAAATAGGCAGTTGAAATCAGGCAGCCTGAGGACATGTGCATCACACAATAGCTTCTTGATGTGTCTGAAGTCTTGCATAACACTCTCAGTCCATTTAAACTTCCTCTTTTTCATGCATTCAGTGATGGAAGCATCAATAGCACTGAACTTCTTGATGAATCTTCTGTAAAATGAAGCTAGTTCATGAAAGCCTCTTACTTCTGTGATGTTCTTAGGGATTGACCAAGACTAAACAACAACAACCTTATCTTGATCCATAGAGATCCCCCTTCCTGATACCACATACCCCTAGAATTTAACATCTTCTGTCATGAATGTACATTTCTCAAGCTTCCCAAATAACTTGCATTTGGCTTGGCTGTGGCTTGGTCAGTGGTCTGGTTAGGCTTGGATTGGCCTTGGCTTGTGTTGGCTTGACCCTGGCTTGATTTAGCTTGGCTGTGGCTAGGCTTGGCTTATGGCTCTTGTGGCTCGAGCTATGGCTTGTCTGTCTTGCCTTGGTTGGATCACGGCCTGGCCATGAGGACCCTTTGGGTTAGCTTCTGCTGCAGAAACATCTTAAACTTTGACAACACAAGAACCAATAATAATCTCTAAATATGGATTAGACTCTAGCAAATTCCCTTTTATTTTCCCTTACACAAGTCAATTGAGGCAACTTATTTTTTTCTTATTTCTTTTTCATCACTTATTTTTTATCAAATTTGTTATTTTTTTTTCGAATTTTTTTTCTCTTTTTCTTTTTGCTTCATACAATATTTTTCTCAACATAGGGAAAATACACAATTGCTAATCAAAAACTTACTACACCCACTTTGACAATACAAGTCTCAACCCAACCATAGTAGCGAGATAAGCATGAAAATAAGCAACGGGTTATAGCTATTTGATAGGTTATAAAACATGCTACAAAGGCTCAAACGGGTTAAACATAAAGAACTCAATAATAAGGGTATAAAATCAAGTCTTTTTGGCTATGTCAGCCTTATTTGAACGTTAAGAACCACCTTTCCACACGTACTTTATCAAATAAATGCTTAAAAGTATCAAGAAATTAATGTCACACTTATGCAATATGATATTACATATTCCACAAGAAGTATCACACTCAAAGACATAATGACAATGAGACCAGTTTATTAATGTTCCTGACATATGAAACTCTATAAACCTCGGAAATTTAAGTGGTTTACCAACAAAAGTATGTCAAATCTAATTAGCAAAAGGCATGTCAAATACGGTCAAGACTAGATCATTTAGCTTTGTTCTCGGAATAACATGTCAAAACAATGTACATGGATCACTAAGATGGGATTCAAATGCAAAAGCAATACAAATTATCATCATTGTTATTTAATATCACCGAGACTCGGCCTAATAAAATAAAAAACAAGTTTTTGGATTTTTCAATTTTTTTGGACTTTTTTTAAAACACACAATGCAATAAATAAACACACAACATAAATAAAGACTCATCCCCAACCTAAATGCCACATTGTCCTCAATGTGACGTTAACAGCACATCAATCACACAACATATCCAACAACATCAACCTAAATCACACATCTATAACAAAAGCGAAGGGGAACTAAAACTAACAACTAAATAAAATACAAGAAAATTAAATACAAGGATAGATAATACCTGATGCATAGACATAGACTCCCCCAAACCAGCTGCAAAATGGGGGACGTAGTGACCAGTTGTCACTACTGCTCATCCTCACCAGTCCCATGAAGGGTCTCATCATAATCTTTAACCTCATAAAGGATGGCACGGAGCTCAGGATCATCTCGACGAGCACCAGATGTACTTGCCTCATCCACGACCCCTACCAAAAGTAGGAGCTCGAAAACCACCAACTAGCTCATCAGGACGAATAGGTATATAGAACCGCCGGCCAAGACAACCATAATCATGACTAAACTGATCCGTCCACGTCTCCCTCGCCACCCCATAGTTGTGGAATACACCACAATCATCACCTGGACCCCTCCAGTAACTCGGGCGTGTTAAAGGAGGTGGGGGTGGAACCGTCCCAAGTGAGGTTTTCTCCATGTCTTCCCATAGACGCCGCATACCAAATCATTGTTGATCCCATGATGGATCCTCACCTCCCTCTCAAGAATGGGGTCAAAAGTATAATAAGGGTGTTTGAACTAAGGACCCGAAAAACTCGAAGTCTGCGGCTGGGTTGGTGGTGGCCGAGGTAAAGGATCGGTAGAATGCACAGGTGGGGGTCGACGGCGGCGTACTCGAATATCCGCCGTAGGTAAAGGAATAAGCAGCTCGGGTGGTAGCAAATAAGTCTTAGGAAGAGGGCGAATCGCATAATCAACCACCTCGAAATGAGCAATCCTAGGTAAATGCTCATTATCCGGCAACTTCACCCATAAACCCCCTCTTACCTTCCAATAAAATGCATTATTGACGAACTCCAACCAACACAAAGTATGCCTCAAATACTCCTCATCCAGCAGTGGAGGAGTAATCTTGGTCATAGCAACATAGATTTCGCGCCCCTCAAAACCAACCAACCTCCTAGCTACTCTAGTGACAATGGCACCACAATCAAGTGAAGAAGTTCTACCAGACATAGTCTTCAGAGCCGCACAAACTATCCCAGGTGCACTAAATGTGATTTTATGCTCACAAAAAGGGTTCAAATAAGAATCAAGTAGAAGAACCTCCCATGAATTAACCTTGCTAAAATCCCGACGACCAAAGAACGGGTAACTGAGCATTTGCAAAAATAACTTCAAACAAACATGTTGCACATCGTTAAGTGTCATGGCACTTACATCAACATCTTCAAACCCAGTAAATAACGGGAAATATCGTGTAGCCGATGCCCTTGTGGGGAAGGCAAATTAAATCATCTTCCCTAGGTTCAGCAAGACCTAAATACCCGGAAATTTAAGCAAAGGTGATACGAAATTCCCTATTCATCAATCAAAAGCCTAATCGCTGCCGAGGCCCATTATACGTAAAAGAACTCAAGAATTCCAAGGTTAAGGGACGATAGGAGAGCTCGGATAGGCTGAAAATATCTTGTAAACCAAGGTGTAGAAACATAGTATGAAGAGTACCTCGGATACCCAAAGAGTCGAGAATATTGGTAGAAACGCACCGGGTAGCGCGCATAGGCCGAGCTATGAGCCGAAGAAACTCATCTCGTTAAGTATTATCCCAGAAAGTAATCCAGGGGTACGCCGGAATCGGTGCTAACTTAGGAGCAGCGTTTTCTTCAACGACCGGAGCGGTTTGGCGAACGGGATTAGAGGTACGTGCTTGGTCCCTTTGTTGCTTACTAGTTCGTGTTTCACCTGTCATATTGAACAATAACAATGAAACAACCGTAGGAATTCAATATCCATTCAACCCCAACTCGTTTTTTTCAAAACTTGGGTTCAAACTCAACAAATTATCAAATAAAAAGATAGGAAATAGTAATTAGATGAAGTAAAATTCAGATTTGAGGCAAAGAACCTAAGATTCAAGCAACAAATGACCAAATTCAATTTTTTGACTAAAACCCTATGTTTAGAGGAAAATAAAAAAATTGGCCAATGAAGAGTGGATTTATGCAAACTAACAACAATGTAGTGAATAATAATGAGTGAAATAAAGCTTTATTTAGATTATTGGAGAGGTTTAGTAGGGCTTTGGGAGAAAAATATGAGCAGTAGAGAGAGGAATGTTTGAAAATAATGAAGGGAATTGGGGGGAAAAGAAAGAAGAAGCACGAAAACCGGGCGACTCGATTGAGTACGGTGACACTCAATCGAGTACGATAACACTCGATCGAGTATCCTCATACTCGATCGAGCGTCTCTGGGACGGATCTTGTTTAGCTACGACTTTTAATTCTGATTTCCAATTCTCAAAATCACTCGATCGAGTGTCTCTGGGACTCGACCGAGTGATTGTAAGACCACGTTACTTCATCTTCAACTCTTAAGAAATCCCGAAATACCGTCTCATCTGCAATAATACTCATTGAAATACGTTAAATTCACCCTCTTTCCGCACTCAAATAAATGTATATGAGAATTTTAAATGCAACTAATTAAATTAATCTAGATGACGGAAATTAAACTAAATTAACTAATAAATACGCACTAAAATCCTAAATTTTACAAATTGAATACAATAAAATACGGGTTGCCTCTCGACAGCATTGGTTTTTAACGGTCCCGCACGACCGTGTTACCAAATCAAATGGAAGAATGAGAGATAGTGAAGAGGTCAAAGGCCTCTATCACTCCAATAAACGCCCCTTTCATAGTAAATTTTCAGGCGTTGACCATTTACTTTGAAGGTTTCGCCCTTGTCGGATTTTAGCGTAACCGAACCAAATTTGTTCACCTCAGTAATTGTGAACGGTCCTGAACAGCTGGACTTAAGCTTACCTGGAAACAAACGCAAACAGGAGTTCAATAATAATAGTTTATCAGCAACTTGAAATTCCCGCTGCATGATATGCTTGTCATGCCACTTCTTCGTCCTTTCCTTGTAAACCTGAGCATTATCATTGGCATGCAACCGAAACTCAACAAGCTCGTTCAATTGCATAAGTCGTTTCTCATCCGCGACTGAGGGATCCATATTAAGCTTCTTAATGGCCCACATAGCCTTATACTCGAGTTCTACTGGTAAATGGCACGCCTTGCCATAGACTAACCGCTATGGTGATGCACCAATTGGAGTCTTGAAAGCGGTTCGGTAAGCCCATAGAGTGTTATCAAGCTTACAACTCCAATCCGACCTAGATTTACTCACAACTTTCTTAAGGATTGACTTAATCTCCCTATTAGAAACCTTACATGCCCACTTGTCTTCGGAAGATAGCTTAACCCCCGACGATCTGTAACGCCATATTTCTTCAGTAAAGTGTTAAGATGACATTCATTAAAATGCTTTCCTCCATCGCTAATGAGAGCACGAAGAACCCCAAGTTATGGGAATATGATCTTCTGAAACAGTTTAATAACTGCTTTAGCATCGCAAGTGGGAGTGGCAATGGCTTCCACCCATTTAGAGACGTAGTCGACTGCTACTAGAATATATTGATTACCATGAGAAGATGGGAATGGCCCTTGGTAGTCAATACCCCAAACATCGAAGATTTCAACCTCCAAAATCCCCGTTTGAGGCATCTCATTCCTTTGCGAAATATTACCCATCCTTTGACACGCTACTTAAGAACGGACAAAAGTAGTAGCATCTTTGAGATCAGAATTGTCGGCCAATAAAAACCCGACTGCATCACCTTAGCAAATATTCTAGAAGGACCATAATGACCACCATAAGAAGAGGAATGACAATGAGACAGGATGACATGTACCTCAATCTCTGGAATGCATAGACGGTAAATACCATCGGCACACTCTCGGAATAGATAAACATCATCCCAAGTATCGTTTAACATTATGCAGAAATCTCTTCTTTTGCCGATAAGATAGATCGGGAGGCATAATTCCCCCAATAAAATAGTTGGCATAGTAAGCAAACCATGGAGTCTCCATGGTAATGGCAAGGAGGTGATCATCGGCGAATGAATCATCAATGGGGATAGGACCCCCATCATATCTCAAACAAGATAAATGATCAGCAACTACATTCTCGGCTCCAAACTTATCTCGGATCTCTAAATCAAATTCTTGTAGTAATAATATCTGGCGAATAAGCCTAGGCTTGGCTACCTCGTTAGCTAATAAATATTTCAATGATGCATGGTAAGTGTAGACTATCACTTAAGAGCCCACAAGATAGGCTCTAAACTTATCCAATGCATAGACAACGGCAAGTAACTCTTCCTCAGATAGTTAACTTGCGCATCATCTAAAGTCTTACTAGAATAATATACCGCATGCAATATCTTATCCTTCCTTTGTCCCAAAACAGCCCCAACTGCGTAGTCACTGGCATCACACAGACACACATGATCTCAAACGGCAAATTCCAATCGGGAGACTGGATAATTGGAGCTAAGATAAGAGCATGTTTAATCCTGTAAAAAGACTTAACACACTCGTCAGTAAACACGAACGAGGCATCCTTATGGAGAAGCTTAGTCAATGGTTGAGCAATTTTTGAAAAATCCTTGATAAAGCGGCGATAAAATCCCGCTTGACCAAGGAAACTCCTCACACTTTTAATATTTACCGGGTATGGTAATTGCTCAACCACTTCTACTTTAGCTTTATCCACTTGGATACCCCGCCCAGACACCAATTGACCAAGTACCACCCCTTTTGTCACCATGAAGTGGCACTTTTCCCAGTTTAACACTAGACTAATTTCCTCACAACGTTGTAAGAATTTAAACAAATTAGCTAAAAAAACATCAAAATCGGTCCCATAGACACTGAAGTCATCCATTAAGACTTCCATGATAGACTCGATATAATCTGAAAAAATAGCCATCATATAACGTTGAAAGGTAGCAGGGGCATTACATAACCCAAAAGACATTATTCGATAAGCAAAGACGCCGTAAGGGCATGTGAATGTAGTCTTTTCTTAATCACCAGGGTGGATGAGGATCTGAAAGAATCCCGAATAGCCGTCTAGATATCAAAAATAGTAATGACACGCTAGACGCTCTGACATTTGGTCGATATAGGGAAGAGGAAAATGGTCTTTCTTGGTAGCTACATTAAGCCTCATATATTCAATACACATCCTCCACCATGTCACTAGTCTAGTCGATATGAGCTCGTTTTTCTCATTAGTGACGATCGTAGTCCCTCCCTTCTTAGGGACTACCTGAACAGGACTGACCCACTTTGAGTCAAAAATAGGATATATGATCCCGGCATCTAACACCTTCTGCACCTCCTTTCTAACTACCTCCTGCATAGTAGGGTTAAAACGACGTTGACCTTGCCTACAAGTTTTATGGTCCTCTTCTAAGTGGATACGGTGCATACAAAAGCCAGGATTAATACCTTTTAAATCGTCAATGCTATAGCCTATAGCCTTTTTGTATCTTTTTAAAACCACTAACAAATCAGAAAGTTGGCTTTCAGATAGGCTAGCACTAACAATCAAAGCATACACCTCTTGGGAATCAAGAAAAACATACTTGAGATGAGAGGCGGGGGGCTTAAGTTTGGGATTCTTTACCTCGGTAACCGTATGGGGGTCATCTAAGCTATAAACCTTTTGTAACTTGCATTCCTCTCTCGTCAGCAGCCTCTCTATCTTAACAACTTCTTTACTCCATGAGCTTGTTCTTACTTCAGCAGTGCTAGACACCAAGGGGATCTCCAGAGGATCCCTATTCAAACTCAAAAGGAGAGATCCACCAACAGTCATATCCACAATATCAATCCTATGACATGTCTCCTCTAACATGGGGTGTTTCATTGCATTATCCAGATTGAATGTAATTGTGTCGTCCCCCACTGTCAGTGTAAGTCTCTCATTCTTAACATCTATGTCTGCCCTCGCCGTGTGAAGGAATGGTCAACCCAAAATGGTAGGAATTTGGGTGTCTTAAGCCATGTCTAATAATATGAAGTCAACTGGAATATAAAACTTCGTACTCTAACTGGCACGTCTTCAAAAAATCCGTAAAAGGTGTTTAATAGAGTTGTCGACCATTTGTAAAGTCATAGTTGTAACATTTAGTTGACCCATATTTAACTTTTGACATATAGAGAACGACATCACACTAACACTAGCCTCCAAGTCACAAAGGGCATTATCAATATTTAAACGACCTATATTACAAGGAATAGAAAAACTCCCTAGATCCTTTAGCTTAGGTGGTGAATGGGATTGTAACACAGCGCTGCATTCCTCGGTAAATGCGACCGTCTCCACTTCATTAAAGGACCGCTTCCTTGTCAATATATCTTTCATGAACTTCGCATAAGCCGACACTTGAGTGATTAATTCCGTAACAGGTACACTCACTTGCAAATTCTTGACTACTTTCATAAACCTACCGCATTTTTTATCAAGCTTGGATTTACGTTGACGATGAGGAAAAGGAATAGCAATTTTTATAGGCTTCACTTCTTTCTTTTCTTTTTCGACAATACCGCCTTCATCATCAGGTACTGGGGTCACTCGATCGAGTATTGGGTGCACTCGATCGAGTGATCCAAAGATGACGGAAATTTTATTGTTGTTCAGCAATGGACGCTCGATCGATTATAGGGTGCACTCGATCCAGTGTTTTTGAAACTGCATAATTTTTCTCTTAAGATACAGACGCTCGATCGAGTTTCTCTGGGACTGGGTAGTTTTTCTTCAGTATTCGTCCCTTCACTACTCGTGCCTACATCAATTTGGCTTGGCATCTCTGGACACTTATAGTGGGTCCCACTCCTCAAGGTAAAAGCAGTACCTCTTTGTTAAACAAAAAATAGAATTTTGAGTTGCCAATTGGACAATTTGAGTATCCACTATCTTGTTATGAGCAAGTAATTGAGATATTTTGGCATCTTGCTTTTGTTGGATGGTGAGGCTTTGTTGCAACATAGCTTTTAATTCCGCCATATCGTTATTTGGAGGTGCTTGAGGAGGAGATTGTTGGAAGTTTTGGCCTCCTTGATTTTGACGGTAATAATTGCCTTGAGAATTGCGATTCTGAGGAATCACATATGATGAACCTTGTTGCTGAGACGGTGGCGGGGTAGGATTAAGGACATTTTGACTTCGACAAGAGAAGTTTGGATGCTCCCTTGTCCTCTCGTTTAAAAATTGGAGTACTGACTACCTTGCTTAAAAGACCGAAAAGCAAGGACTTGTTTAACCGTACTCATACATTCGACCGCATTATGCCCCGCGGTACCACATCCCTAACAAATTACCTCTTGTTGGACCATGGCATGAACCGTTTGCTTATTTCCCAAAGACTGTGAAGTTTTCAATTCTGCAATTTGACCAGACAATGCCTCCAACTGAGCTGCAACGACACTATCTGAATTACCCCTCTCACCAATTAAATTACAGGCATGAGCTATCTCACCAATCCTATAGCAGTGTGAGTAGCTATCTCATCAATTAAATTATAGGCATGAGCATCAGTTGTATTATTTTGAAACCTTCCATTGGCAGCAGAATCTAGCAAAGCTCTATGATCATCATACAACCCATTATAAAATTGTTGCATAGGAACCAAGTCTCAAAACTATGATGTGGGACATATTTGACTAGTTTCTTGAAGCGAACCCACGCCTCAGGTAATTTTTTAGTGGGACTACTTGAAAGTTGTAATTTGACCCATCATGGCATTAGTTTTCTGTGGTGGCCGGGAAGTACCTCTTGTAGAAGGCAAGGGCTGGAGAATTCCAATCGGTGATACCCATTGCCTCCATGTCTAATTCACCAAACCAATCCGCCGCCCCATCCCGTAGAGAGAAGGGGAAAAGCACCAGCTTCACTTGGTCTTGTGTTACTCCAGCTTTTAAGGGAATGAAGCAATAATAGTTAGTGAACTTCTCCATATGTTTCGCAGGATCCTCATTAGAACCCCCTCCAAACATAATTCGCTCCACCAAATATGTAAGACGAGCGCATCTCAAAAGTACCATCAACTGTAGTAGGGAGTTTGAATCCGTTGGGGATGGATGAAATGGTGGGTTCTGAATGGTTGGTTAGAGTAGTCATGATTGTTGTAAAGGCAGAAATAGAAGTTTCCTCTTCGAAGGATTGGTTTTCTGCAACAAGATTGGCGTAGACGGATCAAAGTCAAGCGTACTCAAGTCTTCTGCTTGACGGATTTCCTTCCAAAAGTTTCGTCTGGCACGGAGATTCTTTTCTGGTTCGAGATCGAAGGGTACGAGCTCGGACCTGAGAGACGTGGGCATAAACAAAAATTAAAAAAAGGATAAGAACGGTCTCAAGGAACTAGAGTTCCCCGAGACAAACAAAAACAAACAGAAAAATGTTGCCTTGCCGGCAACGGCGCCAAATTTGATAAGGGTAAAGTCGCGTTCCCTAAATCAAAGTAATCCTAACTCAGTACTAACTACTAGTCAGTGATAAGTAAGGTATCGAATCAACAAGGAGGCGGTGATAATCTATTTGCTATAATTAAGTTTGTGTTAACGTAAAAATTTCTCGAAGGTTTACTTTTTTGTTTCTAAACTAATTGCAATAATAATAATAATAAAGGATAAATTCAATAAGATTAAAAGTTTAGGGTCTCAGGTTCACTAAAATTATTATTAGGGGTAGAGGGATAATCAATTAATATGCAATAAAGTTATCTAAGCTCACAAGATTGATCGATTCAATTATGCTCTTTAGATCTACAATTTAACATGCGATCGCTATCATTAAACGAGTTGTATTCAATTATCGTAGCCTATCTTTGTCTTAACCATGTTGGTAAAAATCCTAGTTTGTGAGACTAGTTAGCTAATCCTGGCCAGTAATTAATCAACTATGTTTAAACGATAATCAAACGATAACCATGCAATTGCAATTCAATCAATTAATCTACCCCTTCTAACAATCCTATATCCCCTTTCAACCCTAGATAGAAATTTAGCTACTCATAACGATGTAAATAACAGCGATAATAAATAAGGTAAACATGATTAACAATGAATAAAAGATTGAACAAAGAATAACTAACGATCTAATAATAACTGAAGGAAGAAGATTAGTAAAAATACCTATTACAAGTTTGAACTGAAGAAAATAGTCTAGATGAATCAATCCAGTATCAAAGCTAATAAAACTAGAGTTTCTAAGGTGTTTTTATGATAATAAAGCATAAGAAATAACAAGGGACGAGTATTTTATTTATATCACACAATAATCCGATATTAAAGAGTTTTAGGAAAACACGGATTCCCTATAAACACTCGATTGAGTATAGTGACACTCAATCCAGTATAACACCTGCGAGTCGATCGAGTGTCCCAATACTCGATCGAGTGGACTTGATATGCATCAGCTCTTCTTCGCGCGACTCGATCGAGTGACTCTGGAATGCTCCCATCTTCACTATGTTCCTTCTTCATTCTTCTTGATCTCCCTGCCTATCGACTCCGCGGTGTTCATTATCATCCAATTGTTCTGCAACATATTACCTGCATTAAAACACCAAAATGTGGCAGTATCGACATTCTAACAATAATAGCATTTAATCGCTCATTTAGGTACTAAAACCGTCACTAAGGGGAGACATAAACATGTATATAAATATGACTCATCATTTGCCATATGGGGATGTGTGATGAGATATTTTTGGAGGAATACGAAGCGGCACCTGGAAACTGACATCCCTGATTGGAGACGTGATGTTCAACTCGCATGTCGATTCTTTTGCTCAATCTTTATTGATATATTGATGGAGATTTATAATCCGACGTCCTTGAACAACTATCAAAGGAAGGCTCTAGCACCTCAATTATCATCATCAACCACATGATCAACATATCTCTTCTTCTTTCTTAAAAAATACAAAAAATTAGTGTAGTTGTTCTTAGTTCTTAGTTCTTAGTTCTTAGTTCTTAGTTCTTAGTTCTTGTTCTTGTTTTGTTCTTGTTCTTGTTTTAGTATATTGTTCTTCTAAGGAATCCTTTTATCTACATTTTTCATTGCCCAAACTCCATTGGTAATTTCTAATCTTATGCTTTACATTATCTTGTTTTCAATAATGCAATTTCCATTTCACTTTTGACTAATGTTGTCAATATCTATCACCATAGATAGACTAAATAAAGTTTTCATTTTATGATCTTACCACTTAAGTTTTAGTCCTTATAATTTCTGTTTTTTGTCTTCATTTTCATTATGGTTCTTATCATTGTAGTTATAATCTACTCCCTACATAATCGAACATGTTAGGGGTCTTGAATCTAGTAGTTGTAGTCTTAATTTTCTTGTTAATAATGCATAGGTAATTTTGTTTGTATGTGTCATCATCTATACTAAAATCAAAAGTCGGGATAGATAGTAGGACTGTCAATAGTAGTATAGCGACCTAGTAAGAATCGGGAGAACGCTAGGATCCGTCATATAGTCGGTAATTATTCGAGAGGAATGTACCATGTGAGACTTGGGTAATTTGAACATTTGGTTTTTTCCAAGGCAAGAGAGGGCTTAGACAAGGTGACCCCTTATCCCCTCTAATCTTCACTTTATGCATGGAGTACATGTCTAGAATTCTACATGTTGTTGCAAATCAAGACAATTTTAGATTTCATCCTCTTTGTGGGCCAATTAGAATTAATCACCTTTTATTTGCGGATGACTTATTGTTGTTCTGCAAGGGTATAGAGGCATCCATTATGTGAATGCTAAGAGGGTTTACCACATTTTCTGCAGCCTCTGGATTATGTCTGAATAGAAGTTAAATTGACATATACTTTAATGGGGTAAAACATGCAACCAAAGCGAACATTCTTCAGAATTCAGGTTTCAAAATGGGATCACTGCCATTCAGGTACTTGGGAGTCCCAATTTCTTCAAAGAAGCTCACAAAGAATGAAGATATGAAACTCACTGAGAGAATTTTTACTAGAATTAGATCCTGGGGAGCTAGGAATTTGTCTTATGCAAGAAGACTCTCCCTAGTCAATGTTGTACTCACCTCCCTACACACTTATTGGGCATCCATTTCCTTAATTCCTACTGGAATAATAAATAAGATAGACTGAATATGCAGGAACTATCTTTGGGGTGGTAAAGACATGTATCAGAAAGCTCCAAACGTGAAATGGGAAACTTGTTACAGACCAAAAGAGGAAGGGGAGCTGGGAATCAAAAATTCGAAGTGTTGGAACACTTCATCCCTAGGGAAGTACACATGGTGGTGTTAGGTTCATATTAATCATATACCTACTCATAAGACATTTCTTATGATTAACTAATTAACTCTTTAATTAGTTTCCAAGATCTAGTGCATGCAAACTATATAAAACAAAGATAAGAAGAAAAATGTTTCCTCACATTGGTTTTGAACGAAATGGGCACAAGAGTAAGACTCCTTCTTACTCTTGTTCTTGAGCTTAAATGATTATGGAATGATTTTCCTCAAGCTTTAAGTATAGAAGCACTCCAATAAGTTGCACCTAGACTATCCCAAATCTCCACATATATCATATACTAGATGATACATATGGAACCCTTAAATAATATTACTAATACAACTATTACTACACTTAGTAATATTATGAATCTTGTTAGTAATATATGAACTAAGTTTATTCAACAACTTCTTTAAGTTGTAGTAGCATAATATTGTAGAGAGATAAGCAAAAATTAGTAAAGAAGCATGAGAATTGTGAGTGGAAAAATGAGAACTTATTCTCAACTCATGGGACAAAGGGGAGCCGTCGGTTTTGGGACTTGGGAGGGGACAAGCATGCTTTGCTTTTTCTCTTACCCAAGTCTCTAGGGTAGGCTATAGTCCTTAGGGTGTAATTATGTTGTTTATCTCATGAAACATAAAATAAATACCACCCTAATTCTCATCACCAAAAACGGCACACATGAGGTAAAATGGACTTCCATTTTAACTTTTATATTTTGTCATTTATCATATGTGTGACATGTGACAAGTTGCATGTAGTTGTGCTTATAGAAGTATATTTAACTAATTAAATATAATCTTATAACAAATAAATTACACTTAACATTTTTAAGTAATAATTTATAATTACATGTATGTAAAAAGGGTTATCTCACATATAGTTAATATAATCTACAACTTATTGTAATTATAATTAACCAAACATTATCATCTTTAATGTTTCATAAACATTAATCAATCTTAGTAAAACGACTTAATTATTAAATTAAATCTTATTTAATCATATTACAATAAGATATTATTCTCTCTTATTAATTTTAACTTGTTCAGTTCAAGGAATTAATCAATCTGTATCGTCATACAATTAATTAACTTTTACGATTAGGGAATCGTCTTTTCGTTGTGACCTCAAGGGATGAACTGATCACCACCGTCATACGACAGTAACTTCAAACTCTAGTTTAAGAGTGTGTATGTTGATGACCAATGGCTGAATCAGACTCAAGGGTACACAATGGCTATGGGTTATCAATGGATTAGAAATCATGCTCCTAAAGTGTCCTGGAGACATATATGCTGGAACAACCTGAACTTGCCTAGATGTAGCTTTATATTCTGGGTTAGTCAGTTACAGAAATTGTTGACTTGTGATAGAATAATGAAGATGGGGTTTGGAAACAATAGAGAGTGCTACTTGTGTGCAAGGTCTGATGAAACTCATGCCCACCTATTCTATAATTTTGAGTTCAGTCAGAGGTTTACTACTCCGTTGAAGGATAGAATGTATACTAACTTCAATGCTCAGAATTGGTCCAATGGTTCGCTTGTGGAAGAGGGAATAGTATCTTAAGAAGGAAGATGGTGTGTGAAAGCTTGATAGGGGTAACTTATGGCATATGGACAACCAGGAATCAGACAAGACTTCAAGGCTATGTTACTCGACCTGAGACCATAGATCACCAGTCGGGTATAGAGGTTAAAAACAAGATGGAGTAAGATCAATGTGAGTGATATCAAGACTAGAGATCGGATGTGGCTTAATTCCGTATTCTACATTTTTATCTATTTGAGTTTGTATAATTTCTTATCAGATGTAACTACCAAGTATGGTATAGAAACTGTGATTTAATGGTCCTTTTTATTAATATATTCTTACCCTTCACCAAAAAAAAATACTAGGTAAAATTAGATTATATGTGAAATCCCATTCCCTAGACCCTTTTTCTTTTATTTGATTTCTAGCATTTGAATTCACTCTTACTCCATATTTTAATTGTTCTTTCTATCATAGTTAATTGTATATACATAATAAAGCGACAAGCCATCTTAATCAAACGTGCTAGATAAAAATCAACCCTAATCTGTTGCAATATATCTCCCGTCTCCCCGAGATTAACCCCTTACTTCCCTGATGCATTCATATGTTATTAGCCTAGTCCAAGGGTAAATTTTATCTTTGATTTAGGTACGCGATAAGCCCATCACATCATAAAGGAAACGCTTTCTTTGCTAATAAGACAAGTCAGGAGGTAGCAGATTCCCTACAATAAAATTAGCATAGTTAGCATAGTAAGGGTTTTTGTTATTGGTAATAGTCATAAGAATATCATTAGGGAAAGAATCATTAATAGGTAAAGAATCTCCCTTTTCTTGGGACGGTATACGTGACAAGTGATAGGCAACTAAATTCTCAACGCCTTTCTTGTCTCGAATCTCTAAATCAAAATTATGAAAAAGGAGTATCCATCGGAACAATCTTGGCTTGGCTTCCTTCTTAGCAAGAAGATACTTTAACGCTACATGGTCAGTAAAAACAATAAGTTTAGATCATAGCAAGTAAGATCAAAACTTCTCTAGCGCATGACCACATCTAGCAGCTCCTTTTCTGTAGTTGCAAATATCACCCGAGCCTCATCCACAATTCGGCTAGCTTAAAAAATGGCACTCAGAGCTTTAATTTGTCTTTCCTTTGGACTAACACCGCACCAATTGCATAATCATTGGCGTCACACATAACTTCAAATGGTAGCTCCCAGTCTGGAGGTTGAATAATCGGTGTCGTGATCAAGGCTTGCTTTAACATGTCAAAGCGGAAAGACATTAATCAGTATAATTAGATGGGGAATCTGCACTGAAACAAGACCCAAAGGGGCTGATTTCGTGCAAAGAAAGACTCCCGAACAACCACCACTCGAGCATGGCTCAAGTGACACAAAACCTAAGCTAAATGACACCTAAAACCGGGCTAGGGATAGGACGGTCCCGGAAACCGCTTTACACAACCAAGTGCAACCAAGACTCAACGAAACAACAACAAATTAAACTCGACACGAGTAGTTGTTCTTCTCATTTGAGGGGCTGTTTTGGAGGGCTTATTTTGTGGGTTTAATACAATGGGAGGTAGATGGATATGACTTAGACTAGATCACACAGCAGGTCTAAGCCTCGAGGTAGTTTCGCCCAAGCACACAAGCATAGGACTCAACCCCGCTCCAATGGCTCGAAGCCCTTGGAGGTTCTCCAGCACATAGCAAAGAGGAAAGGGTGTCTAAGCACACAAGCAAAGACTTAAGGGTTTTTTAAACCTTCTAAAAATTCATTTCATAATCTGAAAACTTACAAGAGGGTGTGAGTTCCTTATATAGAGCCTCACATTACATCTTGGCCTTTCATCTAAAAACTAAATCTAATGGCTACAATTAAAAGGAGAACAAGACAAAATAACAAGCTATAAAATTAACATCCTAAACTAGTCATGTGACATGAAAAGGACATCTTGGCAACTTGCATAGCTGGTCCCTTGCTTCCTTAAAGTGGCAGCAGCTTTGTAGTTGTTGGGAGGGACAAAAGAAAGGACCACAAGATGTCATTTGTCCTTGAACACCTCCCATGTGCTCAAATCTCACAAGGGTAATAATATGCCAGCTCCTCATAGCAAAACAACATGTTCCAGCAACGTTCCTCCAGGAGTTCTTGCAGGTTTCTGGAGCAGACTTTTGTTCCAGCAGAATTCCTATAGAGTTCTTGCAGAATATAGTTCCAGCAGGATTCCTATAGAGTTCTTGCAGGATAAAGTTTAAGCAGAATTCCACTAGACCACCTGCATACATACGTTCATGTTGGCCTCTAGTAGGGTTCCTTGAACTCAGGCCCTCTAGAAGACATTAGGAGAGGTTGTTCCACCAGGATCCAGACCCTTTCGCACATGCCATAATTTGGCTGTTTTGCTTGAAAATTTCAGCCCCTTGGTTCTTGCTGCAGAATCCTTAAGTAGCAATTGTGTAAGCGGTTTAGCAATCTTAAAAAATACTTAATAAACCAGCGGTAAAAGCCAGCGTGACCAAGGAAACTTCTAACTCCTTTAACATTCACGGGAAGAGGGAGTTGCTCTACCACTTGCAGTTTTGCTCTATCTACCTGGATGCCTTTATCTGATACTCAGTGCCCAAGGACAATTCCCTCATTGACCATGAAATGGCACTTCTCCCAGTTCAGCACTAAATTAACCTCAATACACCGCAGCAAAACTTTTTCAAGGTTAATTAGACAATCATTAAAATCACTACCATAGACGCTGAAATCGTCCATAAATACCTCAATTGACTCTATATACTCATAAAATATCCCCATCATGCACCTTTGAAAGGTAGCTGGAGCATTACATAATCCGAATGGCATCCTGCGATAAGCAAAAACACCATAGGGGCAAGTAAAAGTAGTATTTTCCTTATCATCAGGATGAATTGGGATCTGAAAGAAACCTGAATATTCATCTAAATAACAAAAAAATTTATGGGAGGCCAATGTCTTTCACATCAGATCAATAAAAGGAAATGGGAAGTGATCTTTTTTTTTGTTGCGGCATTTAACTATCTATAGTCTATGCGCATCCGCCAACCTGTTAAAACTCTAGTCGGCATGAATTCATCTTTATCATTTCTAACCACTGTAGTCCCTCCTTTCTCCGGGACTATTTGAACCGGACTTACCCACTTGGAGTTGCCAACGGTATAAATGATACATGCATCTAGTAAATTCATCACTTCTGTCATAAAAACATCCTGCATTTTTGGGTTCAACTTACATACGCTGACCTTGCCTGCAAGGCTTATGGTCTTCCTCTAACTCGATCTTGTGCATACAAATGTCAGGACTGATGCCTTTAAGGTCATCCAAACTGTAGCCCAAAGCTTTCCAATTCTTTTGACGAACAACCAACAAAGCAGTTAGTTCGTTATCATCAAGCTTAGCACTAACAATGACTAGGTACTGCTTAGAATCATCTAAAAACACTTATTTAAGATGGGAAGGAAGAGGTTTAAGTTTAGGTGTTTTTACCTCTACAACATAAGAAGTATCTAGCAACCTTTTTACCGTCTCTTCTTAAGCATTTGTAAGATCACGGCCTTCTAAAGCAGCTTCTAGCATACCTAACATGGCATCATTGTTCTCTGGGTTATCTGCACAAGCATCCAAAAATATCAAAGTATCTAACGGGTCCCTAATCGGGGAACCTGACCAAACATCATAAGCTGACTGATCAACTATATCCATGGCATAACAAGTGTCGTCTATCATAGGTTTTGCAACTGTATTTTCCACATTAAAGGTCACTTTATTAACCAACCCCCCCCCCCCCCTCACTTATAGGAATCTTAGTACCCTCAACCATGTCTAACACAATAAAAGCGACAGGTATAAAGAATTTACCTATCTTAACAGGAACATCCTCTAAAACATATAGGGGGCTTTTAACTGATCGGTCAGCCATATGTAAAGTTACATTGGTAAATTTAAGGTCTCTCATGTTCAGTTTCTCGCAAACTGAATATGGCATAACACTAACACTAAAGCTTCTTTACATGGATGCCTATGGTACAGGGCATAGAAAAACTACCCGGGTCCTTTAATTTAGATGGAGACTTGCTTTGTAGGAGTGCACTATACTCTTCTGCAAAAGCAACGGTCTCTGTTTCATTAAAGCTTCTTTTACGCGTCAAAATATCCTTCTAAATTTAGCGTAGGACGGTACTTGGGTAGTTAGCTCACTAAATGGTACAGTTACTTGAAGATTTTTGACGACCTCCATGAATTTACCGAACTGCTGCTCAATCATGGTGTTCTTTATTGTCCCGGAAATGGAACCTTGATCACAATTTGCGGCTCAGCAGCTTTATTCTTTCCATTGGCATAATTGGGGTTCTTATCAGCAGTAGAAGACGTCTCATCAGAAACAGGTGAAAAAACAGCAGCTCCGTCTTGTATAGTAGTCGATCGCCTATCAGAAGTAGTCGATCGACTATCAAAAGTAGTCGATCGACTAAATGTTTCATTTGATCGACTATTATGACTTGTCGATAGACTATTTTCAGCTTCGCCAGTTTCCACTTCAACAAAATTAGTCGATCGACGGTTTTTTTTGTCGATAGACTATTTGGTGGAGTCACAACAGTTTCGTCTGACTCTTTCTCTTGACTCTTTCTCTTCCGCATTTGTATCTAACTCTTCGTTGATGACCTTTTCAGTTACTTGGGGCATATTTGGTCCTTCATACGCAAGGCCACTACGAAGATGTATCGCATTGGCCGTGTCATGCAGCTTATATGGTTGAGAAGGTAACGCTCCCGGTTGTCTACTCGAACCTTAACTGAATAATTGGGCAATTTGATTGTCCATTATTTTATTATGAGCCAATAGTTGAGTAATCAATATCTCCTGCTTTTTTAAAGCTAGCATTTGTTATTGTAACATGGCCTTAATCTCCGACATATCACTATTCGAAGCTTGTTGAGGAGGCATCGGTTGTTGAAACTGTTGATGTTGACTTGAGAGTTGTTGGCCTCCTTGATTTTGCCTTTGATAACTACCTTGTACTTGGTTATCACGGTTCTGAGGAAAAACATAAGAGTTTTTCTGCGGTTGTTGAGGCTGCGGATTTTGTACAGTACATTTTGACTACTCCACTGAAGGAATGAGTGCTCCTTATTTATCTCATTGTAGAAATTAGAGAAAGGAGTACCTTGCTTGAAAGACTGGTAGGCATTCACTTACTCTACTGTACTCAATCACTCAGCTGCTCCATGACCATCTAAACCGCATCTAGCACAAGTCTTAAATTCGGCAATCTGGGCTGTCAATGCCTCCAGGTGAGCTGCAACGACACTATCTAAACTACTCCCTCTCGCACTACCTCCGGCTTACCATACTCAGTAGTGTGAGTAGCTATCTCATCTATTAGCTTCCATGCATTGGCATCATTTGTGTTGTTTTGAAATCTCCCGTTGGCAGAAGAATCCAATAAAGCTCTATGATCATCATAGAACCCATTATAAAATTGGTTGCAAAGGAATCAAGCCTCAAAACCATGATGTGGAATAGATTTGACTAGTCTCTTGAAGTGAACTCATGCCTCATTAAGGTCTTCAATTGGACCTTGTTTGTGCCAAAATTTGTCTTCGTATGGCATTGATTTTCTGCGCTAGAGTGTTCCAATCAGTAATACCATGCGCTTTCATGTCCAATTCACGTAACCAATTTGCGACTCCATCCCGTAAAGAAAAAGGGAAAAGCCCCTGTTTAACTTGGTCTTGTGTTACTCCAGCTATTAGGGAATAAAGCAACAATAGTCACTGAACTTCTCCATATGTTTTGCAAGGATCCTCAGTAGCTCCCCCTCCAAACATGCTTCCCTCCACCAAATTGATATAAGATGGGCAAATCTCAAAGGTACCTTCATCTGTAGTAGGGAGCTTGAATCCGTTGTGAATGGATGCAAGTGTAAGCTCGGCTGGCTAAAGTAGGCACAATATTAATAATAGCAGGAGTAAAAGTATCCTCCTCTAAGGATTGATTTTCTGCAACAAAGTCGGCGTGAATAGAGTCAAGCGTACTCAAATCTTCAGCTTGACGAATTTCCTTCCAAAAATTTCGTCTACCGTGAGAGTCTTTTTTGGTTCGGGATCGAATGGTACGAGCTCGGACCTAAGACACCTGGGCATAAATAAACACTAAAGAGAAGAATAAGAAAGGTTTAGTTCCTTGAGACAAGACAAACTGAAATAAAACAAATTGATTATCACCGTATCCCCGGCAACGGAGCCAAAATTTGACAGGCAAAATCGAACACCTAATAAAAGATAACCAATATGCCTAAACTAATGCAGTAAAGGTAAGTCGGGATCGTATCCACACGGAGACTGAAGTAATGTTCTATTTGCTATATGTAGTCTGTCTAAGTAACGATTCAGAAGTTTGTTTGTTGGTTTGCTAAATAAATGAATTTTAAAACAAAATAAAATAAGACAAAATGAGTTCAAATGAATATGGAGAAATAGTTAGGACAGTCGGTTCACCACGGTCAACAACGATCAAAGAAAGTGTTAATAGTGTTAGAGTAAGTGTCATCAACAATAGTGCGATAACATAATTAAATCTCAATAATAAGATTACAAAGAAATGATGAATATTATAATTAATTGGTCAACATTAATAGGTAAAGATTGGCACACTAAAGTTTGACGTTACTGTCGTATGACGGTGGTGATCAGTTGATCTCTTGAGGTCACACCTAAAGGACAATCCCCTAATTATATAAGTTAATTAGTTGTATAGCGATACAGATTAATTAATCCCTTAATTTGAACAAGTTTAATGTGAGAAATATATCTTATTGTAATTTGATTAAATAAGATTCATTTTAACAATTTAATTGTTATATTACTAAGAATACATAATGTTTATGAAACATTTGAGATAAGCACAATTGGTTGATTATAATTACAAATAATTGTAGATTATATTAACCAAATATGAGATGACCCATTTTATATAAATGTGATTATAAAATATGACTTAAAATGTTAAGTCTAATTTATTTGTTATGAAATTGCATTTAAATTAGTTAAATGCACATTTATAAGCTAAATTACATGTTACATGTCACATGACACATATGTGACAAATGACAAAATCACAAAACTAAAATGGACTCCTTTTTATACATGAAAATCGGTTTTGGGGTAGATAGGGTAGTGATTAGGTGTTGATTATTGTTCTAATTAAGAATTAAAACATAATCATAACCTCTCAAGCCTAGATACCTACCTAATACCTTGTAAAGACAAAAAAACAATTTCACCCTTACCCATGCTCAAGGGTGGCCAGTCCATGCATGCTTGATAAGGAGATATTTTCTCGTTATTAAGACATGCTTGATCTTATATCATAAAACATATGTTTATCTCTCCATAATCTCAACTTCTATCATTAGAAAAGCTTGAGAAGTTTCAAACAAACTATAGTTCGTATATTAATACAATATTACTAAGACTAGTATTAGTAGTATTAATTTTATTTTAAGGGCTACTACTTATTATACTAGTGTAGTATTTTAGTAGTGTTTTAGAGGGTTGTCTTGTGTGCCACTTAGAGGAGTGTTCTTATTCTAAGAACTTGGAGATCATCCATATCATATTAGCTCAAGAACAATATTGAAAGTAGTTCAAATATTGTGCCCATATCATTAATAAGCAATGTAAGAAATTGTTCTTTCTTTATCATTTTGTTATGCATGCATAAAATCCACATAGTTTAAGAGTAAACTATTTACAATAATATGTTATTAGAAATGTCTAATAATGGGTTTAAGAAACTAACAAATAGGTCAACGTAAATACGGTCTGGAGGGTAATGAACAGTTCCTCTCGCTCTACTATTCCCCCTAGAAATACTAATATAGTTTTCGCTCTAATTAGGGTATTCTATTGTCGCTACAAGTCTCTACCTCTTCCATATCTTACGATCTAGGTCAAGGTTTAATAAATTAGTCAATTAACCATTTACTGCAATCTAATGCAACGGTTAACAATTCCGACGCAATAAGTACGCTAAACCTAATAATCTAACAATATACCGTCCCATAACCGTGATTCCCTAAATCCTATCATAAAATAATTAGCTACGTATAAAAGATCTAACAAAAACAACAATAATGATATTAATTGAACTAAACATGGTAGAATGAAAAGAATAACAATTAATAATCAAGTAAATTAATGAACAAGATAAAAAGACAAGGGAAGAAATAGAGGAAAATAAAATAAAAGCAAAAGAACTAGATTGATTACCAAATACTCCTAAAATGAAGGAGAGGTAACAAAATTCGAATCCAAAAAGTTGATAGCCAAAGAAACGTAGAACAATTGTTTAACAATATGAAAAGATAACCTAATTATTACTTTTACAAGTCTTAAATTCTAAAATCCAAAACCACCAAACACTAATGGACCGAATCAACAAAGTGAAATTTCGGCCAAATACTAAAAGTAGTCGATCGACTACTATAACCTGTCGATAAACTAAAGCACGAAATCTAATATCTGCAAACTTCCAAGTAGTCGATCTACTAAAGAATCAGTCGATCGACTATTCTCCAAAAGCAGTCGATCGACTAAAGAAAGCTGTCGATAGACTATTCTAGCACTCGCAAGTTAGTTTTCACTCTACTGTAGCGCATTCTTTCTCGTTCTCACGCATCCGAAAGCAACGATTCCTGAGCATAACTTCATTAGCATCCACAATGCAACACGGGGACAGGATTTGGCTCGTTTTCGTTCTCTTAGGCCAATATCCTATATAAAAAAAGTACAACCCAAAGTAGCCGAAACAAGGGAAAATAGTAGGCTACGCTACTCAAAATGGAATAGAAATGCGTGCAAAATGGTAAAATAACTGTATATATAAAGCACGCATCATGTACCTTTACAATGTAAGTGTTGCTCTCAATTGTATGTATGTGATCAATCTCATTCGATCTATGCCTTAGTTGTAGCTCAGATTATTCTTGCTGTACTCCATAATTAACCACCTTGCCCGCGCGAATCCTATGAATAAATAATCCCAACAACTTTGTTCTTAGTAATTGAGTATAATCTGCCATTTTTCTTCATCGGCAAAGTGTTGTTTCGTAATATTTAACCATGGTATGTTTAATATCATGATATTGAATTGCTGGGTGTCGGGGGTTATATAATCCACAAATATTGGTTCCTTATTACATGCATGACTTAAAAAAATCCCAAAGCGTTGATATAAAGCAATGAAACATATGAGAATAATTATAAGTTTTTGCTCTCGACTACTTTAAAATAACAAAACTTTATTGCTTGATACCTAAATACAGATCTAGATAATTTGACTAAGCTATGTATTATTCTACTACATGCAAATTTGAGAAAACCTCCTTACAGACAATATTCCTTATATAGCCCTTGTAAACCTGCTTCATGTCATCTATGAAAAACTTTAATCCTTCCGGGGACGTAGTCCTCGATGCTGCCACATACAACTAACCGTGACTAAATAGCGATTTTGGTAAAAAGACCCATACATGCGTGAGTGACTGGCCTTAACTCTTGTTTATTATCATTGCGTAACATGCTTTCAGAGGCTATTGCCTTCTCTTTATTATAAATGGAATCATTCGTTCTGATGATGTCAACATTATATGTTGGATTAGAACATGCTTCCCCACGTTGGAGCCAATGATAATCCTTGCCTCCACAATGAACGTTCCTATTTTTATAATAATCATATGTGTACCGTTACACAATCCTTGAGACAAGTTAATATTTCGTAGAAGCATACCGGCATACCTTTCTTGAGATTTAGTTCATGCTTAGGCAACCCTTGTAGGTTTAGCGTATTTAGATATTAAGTCGGGTAGGACGTGAACTGGTCATCACTATCTATAGATGTGGCACATACCTTATCGCAACTATTATATATTGTGTAGTCACCACGTATCTGATTAGTCATGTAATCGTTGACTGTGATTGATGAAATTTAACTAGATTGTTGAAATGATTAGGCACATACCTCATCGCAGATATTACATAAGTTTTCAAACAAGTGATTGATGAGTTTACTAGATTATCTACGTCACAAACATAATCTACCTCTTGCTAAATTTAGGTACCAAATCTAGCTAAATAAATAAGCTAGCAAACAAGTTTCTTATATTAGTTTAGCCTTTATCTTTAAAAAGTTTTTTTTTTTAATTTTTACTTAGCTAGATGTATATTATAGGTTCAACGGAGAAGAGTAAGGCGGGTATAAGTGGAGCGGGGACATAAGAGGTGGGGTGGAGTGGGTGGAGTGGGGCAGGGTGGGTATGGGGCGGGTTCATGTGATACTCGCACCCGCCCCACGACCCGCTACGAATGACACTGTTGAAACCTATCCCTGCCCCGCCATCCATCAAATCATTACACGCACCTGCCCATAGTGGGGCGGAGGTGGAGCGAGACCCGCCAAGACCCGCCCCATTGACATCTCTATCATGTTCGGGTCGGGCCTGGTTAATTCGAGTTTCAGGTGACATAAGAGGGTTATAGTTCGGGTCGAAAGTCGGCCTTTTCGGGTCGGATTGGTTTTGTCTGGTCTACCCACAACTACTACTATTACAATCAATAAAAATTATATTGGCATCACATGATGTCAGAATTTTTAATTAAGGAAAATTATGTAATTGTTTTTCATAATTTTCATACTTTCCAAATTATGACTGTAGTCTTACACTTTATTGTATTTTCTAAATTAATTACTTTCCTAATACTATTATCTAGTTTAATACATCAAACTATATAGTATAATAGAATTGTATAAATTTACGTCATTTCAGTAATGCCTCTTGATTTCCGGATAATATATACACTACAAAATAAATGTCAATAGCGAAAAAATCCGTCGAAAAAAGGCGGTTTTCCGTCGCTAATGGTCTTTTGCGACGGATTATCCGCGTATCTAATATATTCCCGCGTCAATTCTCAATTCGTAAGATCAATCAAACAAACAGGTATCAAATATACTCATAATTTGTCGATGTGGGACAATTTGGCGACGGAATTTCCGTCGCAAATTCTCTTTTTCCGTCGCAATTTTTTCCCGCGCATTCAAAAAGCCGGGAAATGACAAAAAATAAATGCTACGGAATTTCTCTCACAAATGCGTCTTTTCTATCAAGACTTTTATTTGGGTATGCGAAAAATTCCGCTAAATGACAAAAAAATTGTTACAGAATTTCCGTCGCAAAGTGAAAAAAAATCCGTAGCAAAAAATTAAAATACGTCGCAATATCTTGGGTGTTACGAAATTTGACTACATCGCAAATTCTCCGTCGCAATATCTTGTACTTATATTACATATTATTTATATAATGCCACAAGTTAGACTCATATTATTTATATATTGCCACAATATATTACGTTTACCACAATTTAATATAATTTTGATACGGTTTATTTGTATCGTGTCACAATTATTTTTACCTTAATTAGTGTTTTGTCACGACTTTTGCTATCATTGATTTCGTCATTTTATTTTTTTCCCAACTTTTAAATATTATTATGGTGAGTAACGAGCCTAAAAATATTCTCGCATTAAGCATATAAATTATCAGCTCCGGTTCTTGATTTTTTTAAGGGCAAGAACGACCCGACTCGCTCAAGCCACTTTTGAAAAAGTTGAGATTTCGTTTAACAAATACTTTCAATCCATACCTCTTTTTCTTCTTTCCGCAAAAACCGCTTGTAAACATGAATGTAGCTTCTCGGGTGTTTTGTATTCAAGGGCTAGTGGATAAAATCACCAAGGATTTTGATTTTAAAGAAATTGCCAAATTTGCAATTCTGAACCAACAATTTCAATGTGTTGTAGACCAACGTCGTATTCTAGATGTACAGTTCATTATTTTTCGTAGTTTGGAGAGTTTAGTTGTGGATGAGATATACTTTTCTGAGGGAAAACTTCTCAATGATATTATTGAGCAATTTCCAATTGGGCTTTACTGTGGTGAAATGTTTGAAAAACTAGTGGTGGATAAGAGAATTAAGAAATTGGAAATTGATAATGGGGTTTGAAATGCTATCCAATGGAGTTTGGGTCTAGTGTTCTCTAATTTACTTGCAGATCTAGTATACTGTCACTATTAAACCTAACCCAACCAATTACATTTCTGGTAAGAGAGGAATGGAGAAGATTGAGGAGACAATCAGGCACAACAGATTCCAATGCATCATGTTGATACGAGCATCACGGTAAAAGCTTGAACACTACAAAATAAAGTTCGTTTTGCGACGGATTATTCCGTCGCTATATAGGGAATTTCCGTCGCTAAAGACTGATTTGCGACAGATTTGCGACGGATAGTGTCCGTCGCTTATTTTTGTCGCAAACAGCAGTAATTGCGACGGATTAATCCGTCGCATATTTTTGCGACGGAAAGTCAACTTTTGCGACGGAATTTCCGTCGCAACGGTTGACTGATTGTTTGACTTGACTGTCACCTGTACAGCCAAGTCAAACATAAAGTCAACATAATTCCGTCGCAAAAGTTGACTTTATGTTTGACTTGGCTGTAAGTCAGTCAATTTTTGCGACGGAAATTCCGTCGCAATAAGGCCTGTATTTTCCAGGAACTTGCTGTTTCATGCATCCCCTCTATACGCGTTAAAACGACAAAAAACCTGCAAATTACAGAAGTTTTCCAGCAGTTACACGTCCAACAAAGTTGCTATTGTAACACAAAACCGAACAAAGTTTTGATTTTATATCATAAAAGTAATTAAAGTCTTACAAATAAAAGGTTCAAAGTACCAAATAGTTAACTAATCACTCAAGTCAGTGGAGTGATTGGAGGGAAAGGAGGGAAAGGGGTGAATGGGTTGGACCTAGCATTATCGCCCCTATCATCATCAAAGTCGTCTCGACCCTGGTTAGGACCTCCAGTTCTGCAGTTTTGAGTAGAATTTCTTGCAACCTGACTCAAGTACTCTTCTATAGCTGCAATCCTTCGAGCCTGCTCGTCGCGCTCTTGTCTAAGTGCAGCATTCTCCTTTGACAGCTTAGTAGCCAAACTTAGGTTGCCCTGAGTCGGGTTTGAGGTAGCAACAGAGTGCCTATGATGGTCAAACAAATAATTCGCCGCTGGTCCCAATCCGTAGCATCTTCTTTTCTCGTCAAATCCAGTCTCGTCATAATAGATCTCATTATCGTCAATGTTTTCGACTCCTTGAGTTTGAAGCTGAGACTTCTTTGACATGATCTTATTCTGCATCACAAACAAGTTCAGAATTAGTAATTGTCATTTAAATTAAGTAGTTAATGTAATTAAATATATAAATGACAAATTAAACATAAATCACTTAACAAATAGATGCATAACTTACATAGAGTTCAGCTGGTTTTTTTTTATAACCATCCACGGAACGGGTGCTTCTTTGTCTTCTCTAAGACTTGCACGGCATTTGGGATACCAGATGAAGATTTATCGACCTACAATTTAAATACTTGTTAGTATAACATATATATATATATATATATATATATATATATATATATATATAAGTATTAAATTATAATTAGATAAATAAATAAAAAATGAAAGAAGATTTATATTTACCATTTCGTCCATGATTCTCAAGGTGTTTTTTCTACCCATAATGTGAGTAGGCAACGCATAAGTTCATATTATATTTTCGTTCTCGAGTGGTGGTGGATCATTTTACAAGCCTGATTTGTAGAAACCATCCCTCGCTAGGTTAAGCGTTGTCAATATATAGGAGGAGCCTTCAAGTGACCAAGTCAAGGTGTTAAGAAGATGAACATGGAGCCTAGCAAGTTCCGTAGCAGGAAGTGATAAACGATAGAATGTCATACTCAACGATTACCTTAACAAATCCTTTATCCTGTTTTGTTTTATTTACCTTTCTAGATTTTCTATACTTGCATAAACCCGTGGCATAGTTTCAATCTCCTTCTCAGAGTTGTATTGGTGGCCGATCGTTTTAGGAGTACCATATTGCTTTTTTCTCAACGATTACATTTTCTTTTGGTTTCTTCACTAGTTCCTAACTAGTTTTTTTTTCGTTGTGGCTTATTTTCTCCCACTCTATCTTTAGAAAAATACAATTAATTTCTTTAAAGATAGCCTTATGAGCCACAAACAATTTTGTACTCATACTCGTAAGGGAGTTAGAAGTATCACAACATGACCTTAAGTGATCTACTAAAGACTTTATTGTAAAGACATCGAATCTTAGCTTCAACATAGACTAGTTCTATAAGAGCTAAAGAGGTGAACTCATATTCATGTCATTTGCTTTCTTTATAAGTGGTATGGCCAATTGGTTTGGTAGATTCCCTATTTTGAGTTCAATAACTCAATTTTGACTTAGCAATTGATCTTTCAAAGTGAGAATCAAATTCTTAGCCTTTTATTATAATGATCCAATCATCATAATACTAATATGATCAATTTGAGTCGATACAATTTATGTTATTAGTGCAAGTAGGGTATGATGATATGTTTTTAGAACTAAAAGTTTCAACAAACCGAATAACTTGGGTTGAGAACCAAGTCACTAAATCCAATTACAACCAATGTCAATAAAAGGAATTGAACAAATTTCCATGTCAAACAAGGAAATTATAAAAGTTCTAAAAACAATATCTCAAAATACATCCCAAAATTTTGACAATTCAAAATGAGACCAAGCTTTCATAGGTCTTCAATCATGGGTAGCTACCTTAGCTTCCCTTGAAGAGCTTTCTTGAAGAGCTTTCTTAGGCTTGCTTATCCTAGTCTTAATCCTTGCTAAGATGCCCTAATTACAATTAAATAGGGTAAGAATCACAACTCGTATCTATATACCAAAGTTGAGATCATAACATAAACGATAGGGATAAATTACCAACTGAAACATCTTTCCAGTTTTGATATCTCCTAGATATTTAGTGCAATTCCTCTTCCAATGCCCTATGTCATTACAATAATGGCACTTGTCCTTGGTTGAGGCACCTTTCTTAGGTTTGGGTGAGCTTTTCTCAATAGCTTTTTCCCTTTCCTTTGAAGGTGGAGGGCTTCTTCCCTTTACTACCACCTTTCTTGAACTTTCCCTTGCTCCTTTTATTAATATGGAGCACATTCTTGGATGTGCTAACATTTAGCCCATGTCTCTCTCGGCTTGCACGAGCATCTTGTGCAATTTATGAAGAGAGGTTTTCATGTTATGCATATTGTAGTTTACCCTAAACCGCACATATGCTTTGATTTTCCCCAAGGAATGTAAGACTCGGTCGATAACGAGTTGTTCAGGAATGGTCACCCCATGCAATTTAAGAGTATAACATGCTCAATCAATTTGAGTACATGAGGGCTAACTTTTGGCCCTCTTATAGGTTCATGTCGAAAAATGCGGAAGCCGTCCCATATTGTATGATCGTAGGAGCTTGTGAAAAACATGGTCACAAGCTAGGCATAGATCTCACAGGCCGTGCTCATCTTATGGCACTCCTTTGGAGATCGGCCTCCAACGAGAAGATCAAAACGTTTTTGATCGCGGCGGACTCTTTGTGGCTAGCCTCATAGGCTCGCCTTGTGTGGCGGTTGACCTTTCATTAGGTGCGGTGGAAGAGGCCTTGGCAAGGTAACGAAACATGTCGTCACCCGCCGCGGCCAAGCGGAGATGCATATCCCAATTGGTAAAATTAGCGCCATTCTTTTCTAACTTGCATCGATCCATGAAGGATCGAAGCCATGAGACATTCATGAGAATTGGAGCATAGGTGGTGGTGGACGAATTAGCATTTGCCATTGCGAATAAACAATTATGACTACAAATTTTAAGACATCAAGGAAATGTTAACATTTATCGAATTAAATGCTTGTGAACATTTTAAAAAAGTTTTAACATTTAAATAGTGACCTCTACCCAACTATTATAAATGATTCCGAGATCCAAATTCATATCAACTCGGGCACGGTAAGCCGATTCATCCCTCATTAACATAATTCGGTGGATTAACTCTTTAATCGATTCTACATTAGAACTCTCGGTCGATAATATTACTTTAATATTTATCTTAAGCCCGGAACACATGCGGCTACGGTCGCGAATACTTCCGTTGAGCTCAATCCAAATTTCGAAATAATAACATTTATTACCCCACTTACCCAACGTAACAAGTTTAGCACCCGGTGAGCCGAGCCTACTTCCTTGCGAAATTGGGATTCATGGGTTCTACATTTGGTAAGGCTTGATCTCAATTATTTATTATGAGAGGTCATGTCAATTTATTATCTATCTCGTTTAAGTGAACTAAATCGATGAATGAACGATAATTTTAATTGACACGGTCGAATGCTCGATAAAATATGCATGTCATGTTATGGCGATAAGGCAATGCATGCAAATATATTAAATAAAATGCAAGCATAAAAAATAAAACTCCTAGTATGGTCTTTCCTAGAATAGAAAATCATATGATCTATTACAAATTCGGAAACCAACTCCTTTGGTCCGTTGAACTTCATAAGCACGCCTCCCAAGGTCACCGTCTCTCTCTCTCTCGGAACTCCTTTCCGAATGGCACCGTCTTTGGGAAACTCCGGTTTTACAATTAGTTACAAAATATATAATAAAATTACAATAATTTCCTATTATACATTTGTAAAATAAAATAATACAATAAAAGTGATTCGAGATCACATTAAATTACAACCGAATCAATATTCCCTTACATTTCGGGCAATATCGATTAAAACTAAGGCCATACAAGGAAAAATTACATAATTCCAAATTACATAAACCAAAATATGACATTCATAAATTGAAAATATGACTTTCATAAATAAAAATGCAGCATTATAATATGTATAAAACATGCTCATGTTAAATGCCAAATCGCCCTAATTAACGGTTTATATTGAATATAACCCGGTTTTACGGAAATGCGTGATAATAACACTTTAAAATCACCAAATAATACTTAAATCATATTTAAGTCCAAGTTAATTATCCCAACTCATTTAGGCCTCAAAAATCAGTCATTACTCAATTTTTGACAATAATTCAACTTGTTGTTTAATTGCTCATAATTAGACTTTTAAAATCATATTTTAATCAAATAAATCCAAATTTAATTATAATAATTTCAAAATTTGAATTTTAAACTTTTGTACATTCTGGAACATTTCCAGGACACTCATAATGTCAAAAATCATGGTTTAAAAAAATTTCGAATCGGTTTTTGAGAAACGTGGTTGCGCTTTATCGGTTTTATCAAATAAAATACATAAAGCATGCAAAAATTAATCATATTAAATTTCCAACTTTAGATCTGAAATGTGGGACATTTATGCAACCAGGAACAATTTTCTCTTGACATGAAATTTATTTTAGCTATATTTTCTAAATAAGTCACTATTTATGCCATTTTTACATTAAAGATTCATAAATCATGCTAGACAAATCACATTAGTCTCAAATTTTCCAGTATAACAGGAAAATATGCATGTGACAACATACTAAAATTTCATAATCAGATTCAAAGAGGAAGTATTTTTAACCATTTGACCTTTATTTATTTCATTTTATCATATAAAAATCATAAATCACACGAAATAAGACCACTTCACACGAAATTTTACATACAGTAAGTAAAATGGATGTGTGATATTGTGTAAACATTTCAAGGTCATAAGATAAGTCTAACTATTTTTAGCATTTTAAACATCATTTTACTCATTAAAATGTAATAAAAATACTATAAATCATAAATCATCAAAATGACCTAAAATCATATTAGGACCAGAATATATTGACATGCAAATAACTTTGTGATTTTATCTTATACAACACAAATTACTAGTTTTCTTTAAGTTACAATAACTCGAAAAAACTATAAATCGATTATGCATGCAACAACCTTGGCTCTTGATACCGCTTATAAGTTTCTTAAACTCAATATTAGACATTTCTAATATCATATTACAATTATTTTACTCATTAAACTAAATGGATCTTATGCATGCATAACAAAACAATACAAAATAAGAAGAAACATTTTCCTTACATTGATATTGGTACAAATATGGGCACAAGATTAGGACACCTTCCTAATCTTGTTCTTGAGCTTAGAATATTTGGGATGAACTTCCAAGTTCTTAGTGTAAGAACACTCCTATTAGATGCACCAAGACAAACCTCTTTTTCACTACAAAATACTACACTAGTATATATTGTAGTATCCCTTAATAATTTATCAAATAACTCTTATTACTACACTAGTAATATTATGTGATAATTAGAACTCAAGTTTATGATAAAACTTATTTTGTTTTCTTAGTGTAAGAAGTTCTATTTATGAGAGATAAGCATCACATTTCTTATGAGATGAATGAATGATCAAAATAAGGAGAAAACTTCTCCTTATTCATGAGCATAGCCGGCTACACACATGGGGAAGGGTGGGTACCTTTTCCTTTTGTTCTTAACAAGGTAATAGACTTAGGGCTAGTCTTAGGTAGGTTATGATTATGTTTTAATTCTTAATTGGAACAATAATCACACCTAAACACTACCCTATCTACCCCAAAACCGGTGCATCATATGTAAAATGGAGTCCATTTTATTTTTGTGATATTGTCATTTGTCACATATGTGACATGTGACATGTGACATGTAACATGTAATTAGGCTTATAAATGTACATTTAACTAATTTAAATGCAATTTCATAACAAATAAATTAGACTTAACTTTTTAAGTCGCATTTTATAATTACATGTAAATAAAATGGGTCATCTCATATTTGGTTAATATAATCTACAACAGTTTGTAATTATAATCGACCAAATTCACTTATCTCAAATGTTTCATAAACATAATGCATTCTTAGTAATATAACAATTAAATTACTAAAATGAATCTTATTTAATCATATTACAATAAGATATAATTCTCACTCACAATATAAACTTATTTCAATTTAAGAGATTAATTAATTTGTATCGCTATACAATTAATTAATGTATATGATTAGGGGATTGTCCTTTAGGTGTGACCGCAAGGGATCAACTGATCACCACCGTCATCCGACAGTAACGTCAAACACAATTGAGCCAATCGTTACCGATTTATGTTGACCAGTTGACTATAATATTCATCATCCCTTTGTATTCTTATTATTGAGATTTAATTATGTGATCGCACTATTGTTGAGGACATTTACTCCAACAAATTCGACACTTTATATTTTGAACAAAAGCATGGACTTTTTCCCATAAAATAGTCGTGTTCGACAAAATTCTGTATCACTTTTGACATGTGCTATACGGAGTCGGAGTAACATAGGTTCGAAGGACCCTAGCCTACAAATTCTTGGGTGAAAGTAGTGTGTGTACATAAGGATGAAGGAGAGTCCATCCATTTATATTATCGATTGGGAAATAAACAAAGCTGTCGTTGGCCAGATTATAACGAATCGCAACATTCCTGGCACCCACAACCCGATAAAACCAGAAATCTTCATCAATCAACCTCACAGGTTGTACCTCAGAGTATGAACCAGGATTGAAAATCTTATCAACACTGCTACGCACTGCCTTCATATTGATGCTGGCCAATTCAGTCCACACACCAGACTTTACATCTATCAATTTCCAGAACCTACATATAGCATCCCTTACCTCCAATATGCCTAGACCTGTTCCCGTACGTACAAACCTGGTCGGCGGACCATAATATCTATCTCTACTTTTTGGCGAAAAATACTCATAAATAATTTCGTCATCAACATCCAAGGCAAAACCAAACTTCGTACCACTTAACCAATAAATAAATCCTGCACTAAACCACGGATGACTTGGTGATGTATGTTTCACCTGTGAGTTCCTAAGCATACCTTGAATATCAATTAATCTTCAAACTTTATCAACTCCTATAGTAAATACGCTCATCTGTGATACAACGAAGTTGACACGGGAAACATGTACCGCTTTATAGCGACCAGAGGAAGCAACTGCAAAACCAGTACCTAACAAAGTTTTCTTCAACCCCACCAGTGGAGGCAGACTTATTTTTAGTTTTGTCACGAGATTCATCACATGAAATACTTCTGGGTTTGTCAAATCATGAAGCAAGACTAACCCATTAACACAGCCCCAAACTTTGGCAGGGAACGGAATTTGAACTTCTGTTCCATTTAATCTAGCAGTGTCTGCCTCAATATAATAGGTGTCGGTCGCAATATAATAAGCCCGCCGTAAACCCCTGGATTCTTGAATGAAGAAACCAATAGGAAATGCACTCGAACGAAAAGAGGATCGCCAACTATATCATACCACTGCTTTCACACATATCGCATAACCCCACGCAGGTCTTTAGCGGGAATAAAAATTAGGATGTTGAATATTACCTCCCTCGGAAGATATGGAACATGCCTTTCTTCTTTCCTTCTCTGGCAGGCAACAAATACTCCATCTTTGCCATTGCCCTTTATTCTTCTTGCCTAAAAATTTGAAAGGAGAAGACAAGTGCAACAAATCAAGTTAAAAGGTCATGCACTAAAGGAGCAACTGCAACACTCGGACACTGAACTGAATTGAAAGATTTCCATATCATGTTTTTGCGAAAGGTAAATCGAATATCACATATCAAATTGGGATTTAATAAATTACACAATGGTGAGTAAATCGCAAAAAGAAACACAAAAGATGCTAAATGTACTACCATTAAATCACCCCTTGCAAGTCAGAACAAATGCCACACACCTTAATGTATTTGCATTGCCCCTAATCACCTAAGGTGGCTACAACCTGACAATGCCAAGGATAACCAGTATGTTAACTACAGTGTATGGCATTCTCTCCTTTCAGATTTTAGGCCAAGTTCTGAGAACCATCTAAATCATATTCTTGAAAACTCAACTGCCAACACCAAGGACACCAATGAATTTCCTCCTCTTCCAGATAAAGTATTCCTATCAATGACCTTCAGTTGGCTTAATCTTGCTAATTGTCTCCAATTGAAATCTATCGTTTGAACCACACATGAAGTTGAGAGGTTGGAGCTGCTCAACTGTTATTCATTTCAAATGGAGAGTTTACCAAATTAGCTGTCTTAGCAAAATTTGCGTGAAACTCCACATCAGGTTCTTTGTGAAACAACAACCTCAGACTGATTGCACTATTCTTCCACATCTTACAAGAATGTTTTAGGTCCCTATTCTTTTGAGAGTAATACACAAAGATTTCCTTATACGCTTGCGGGGATAATAGCATTAATATTCACAATTGATAGCTTAGAAATAATAGTAGACTGTTCCATATGTTGAATAGCAATACAATCTCAGATCATATGTAGCCACAACATCACAAGACAATCCATTTCAAATTGTCAATCAAAGCAACCATTAACACAGCATACCCATAGTTATTAATCACTTCAAATTAGTAATTGAATGAATTCACACCACTGGTGTGTGTGTGCGCGCGCGCGTGTGTCTACTATCTACACACCTTATAAAAAAGTGAGCAAGGAAAGTTGTTGTGAACAGTAACAAGAAACTGCGTTTTGGATGTGCGCGAGTTTTTGTGTTACTCAAACTCTCCTACATGGATGCCGTGTCTGACACGTGACGAGTGTCGGATGCGGCTATTTTGTGCGAATGTTTCAATTTTTTGGTCTAAAGTGAAGTGTTGAAGTGTCGTGTCGAGTGAGTTTTTTCCAAGTCGTCGCCTATCAGTATCCTCTATCTTAGTTCTCCTTATCCTTTTCTCTTTCATCCATCAACCAAACAAACACACACCTCCCTACACCACACATACACCTCCACATTTTTACTCCAACAAGCCCTAAGTCAGATGACAGTGGCAACCTCTAGAATGTCATCTAAGACATCAGGATCAATGGCGGAGAGCAAAGCGGGCAACGATGGTAAATTTGCGTCCTACGTTGAAAAATTAGGATTATTTTTTAATTTATGTTCACAAGGAAGACAATGGTGATTTGTAGCTCATTTCTAGGTTTTCAATGTCTATTTTCATGTAAATTTCAATGTTAACTTTCTTTTTCTAGGGTTTTATTGTATTTCCTCTCTTGGATCTGATACTACTGAACTTTTGATGATATAAATTATAATTTGCAACGGAGAAATTATTGAAATGTATGTTCATTTTATATTTTTTTAAAATTTTCTTGGAGAAAGGTGCTAGCGAAGGCATTTCGAGAAAGGATTATATAAGGCAAGAAAGCCAGAACTGACCTTTGTTTACCTTCGTTGGGTTCATTCATAAAATAACTTCATCTCTAACACTTCTCCATGTTTGCTTTAGCGATAATAACCTTATGTTCTAAATTTTTTCAATTGATTTAGTGATTCTTTGGGTTAATGGTTTGATTGTGGGTATGTACTATGGGTTACAATACGACGAACACCCATATTATATCGTAAGACAGTCTCACAAGTAAGACAATCTCATTATATAAAAAGACTGCTCATTAAGTAACAAATGAATGTTCTTTTTTATAGAAATAGACCGTCTCACAGCGTGAAACCGTCTTAAAATACTAATAACAATACTAAGACTACACAAATTTGTATGTTTCATCTCTATAAGTTTATCTCACACACACACACATATCTTTCTCTCTCCCTGAACAATGCTCATGTTTAAATTTGTATGTTTCATTATTAGTGTTCTGCAAAAACTCATATACGACCCTGAAAATTTTACCTTACGGAGTATGAGATATATGCCAGAAATATTAGCAGGCATCTTCTTATGCCTGAAATATTTGCAGACATCTTCTTAGCTTTCATATATTGTTAGATATCTAAATTATTCAGCTGCTTCACATTACGTCTTTCATGTTAAATTAGCAATGTGTTACTCAATCTGATGTTCTAGCTTATAGTTGATAGACCCTATGCTGAAACTGAAAATTTAAACTCATAGTAGAGCTTTAAATCTTTTATTATGGTATGTCGCAAATCCTGACAAAGCAAGTGTAGATCAGTTATGTGCGCGAGAACAAAGTAGTGAGAGTAAGGTATTACTCGTAGCGAATATTCATAGAGCTCGCGTGTTTAGGTACGTGGCGGTTTAGGAAAGCTACACATAGCTAATCTTGCATAGTACCAGAGAAATCAACCGGTCCTCACCGTCCATCACAATCCTAAAGGTAATCATATAGTGGCCATTCTTTTGGGATAGGATTTTGGCTGAATATATGCACAATGACTCGGCCAATACATAGGTGAGAGTGATATATCGAAGAAATTTTTTGACATTATTCTTTTTGTCGCTGAGTAGTCTCCCTCATAAGAGCTGCACATTGTACTACCAAAGCAGAGGTATGTTTTCAGTATGTGACAGTGTGATGCCACTTCTGTTTGTTATAATGGTGGTTGTACACTTTGTGCAGATGATAAGTAGACAGTATTTATGTCTTAAATTGGGGGTTAAGAACTTAAGATGACGGTGGTGTAGATATTGGATGTGTCCTCTAGCAGCTTGGGAAAAACTAAAGGCTAATTAGAGATTAATTTTTTTAGTCTAAAGGGAAGCATAAGGGCAGTTTTAATGCGGTTGTGATTTGAAGAGGTCGTAAACTATTCCAGTTGACAATGTGTTAAGTAGGTTGTGATTGAGTAAAAAACGACTGCAATATATCGTCGACGTTTTAAAAAAAGTCCAGCATTACCCTTACATACTTTATCTCTTTTATCTTTTAACTCTCTCATCTTTTAATTATTTTCTTCCAAATTCACCCAAAAACAATCTAAATTCACAAAAATAAAAATAAACGGTTTGAAGTTGGAAATCAATACAACATTTTGAAGATCGAAATCAATGAAGAGCGGTGAATCTATCAGTAAATTAACTAACTTGTAATCTCTCGAATTGCTTTTTTTTACCTTCATTCGAAGTTGTGTTATTTTGCGTTTGTGTTCTTCCATTACGATTTTTATTGTAACATGGTGATGCGTGTATTTTATATAGACTTTTTAGTCCATTTATGCACGCATTTCTATGTCGTTTAGGTGATATTACGTCACTATATGCCCCTATTTGGCTACTTTGTACTTTCATTACCATTTTGTAGGTACAAGCTGCGTAGTAGCAGAAACCGAGCCAAAACAGTCTACTTTGCATGCATTTAGGAGAATGGAAGGAACGGAACAGAAGCTCTTGCATGGGAAAGCATGAAACCGCTCACAATCAAGTCCAAAGCCACGACCAACACTATATGCTAGGCCAGAGGACCTCGACCGACCATATCTTTGGTCGATCGAGGGGAGTACTGATGAAGAAGACTCGATCGAGTGACTCTCTACTCGATCGAGAGGATTTGTTGCTAGAGAAGACCTCGATCGAGCTGTCATCTGCTCGATCGAGGGGTAGCTGTTGAAGAATTGGTCGATCGAGAGGATGAAGTCCTCAATCGACTGATATTCTCGAATAAAGGCCTCGATCGAAGGGGATTTTCCCCCGATCGAGTGAAATCTGTCACGGGCAGACACTTATCATACACCATAGATTAATTAGGTTAAAAGTCGTGTTATGCATTATATAAGACTCTTAGTTCGTCATTAATGAGAATGATCGACTACTTAGCAGACACTTATCATACACCATTAGTTTCTGAACTTTCTAAATCTTTAAGTTTACATTCGGGTTTATTATCGACGCGGATTTGTTCTTTACGCCGGATTTGCTAAGATTGTAAACTCTTTTCTCTCCTTTATTCTTAGTCTTTGTTCTAGTCTTAATTACTGTTTTACCTTTCTTAATCGCTGCGTTATTGTTCTTTATGCTTGTTAATTACGATTATATCATGTCTAATGTCATATATTCAATCGTCTTTATTGCTAGCATCATTAATAGTATGAGTAGCTAATTCCCTTATGTGTTAGGATGAGGAAAACTGTAATAAAGGCATGATAGGATAAGTATATTAGTTAATCTTGAATATGAGAATCAATCTAAGCATTATAATTGAGGTTAGTCGAATGAGTGCACGCAAGAGACTAGCTAGGTAGTTAATCCCGACCTGGATCGAGAGATTGGAAGGGAAAGGCTTGCTTAGAATTGATTGGTGACTCCTAAGAGGGCGAGAGTTAATTAGGAAAATCCCTAGGGTGGTTTGAGACCGAGAGGAGAAAACCATTGCCCTTCTCATTGATAGATTGGCTGACTTAGTTGACCAGTAGATACCGATATTGCAGTAGACCGAATCCTAGCATATTTTTCCTTTATCTGATTTATTTCGTGTTAACCTCTACCTTTATTTCTCTTCCCTTAAATCTTATTTAGTTTAGTTTAAAACCAAATCAAAACCCCCAGACTGTCACTGACAGACTTAGATTACAGTTAGTTAATTTCCTCCCTGTGGAGATCGACCCTACTTCCGCTATCTTCTTTAGTTAGTAGACTTAGGCTTTTATTTTTGGTGTATAACGACTCGCATCAAATTGTGGCGCCGTTGCCGGGGAGGCAATTTAATTTTCTGTTTATTTATTTCTGTCTCGTCTTAAGGAATTTCTAATTCCTTAAGACTGTTTTTATTTTTCTCTCTATAGGTGTGTATGCGCAGGTCCCAAAGGCTCGAGTTAGTGGAAGCTGATCCAGAGCCCGAAAGAACCTTCTTACGCAGGAAGAGAGGATTAGATAAGACTGTTCAGGAGGAAGACTTGAGTACTTCTGACTCCGTCTTCGACAGTTATATTTTCGAGGAAGATTCGACTGTTGAGACTACCGTACCAGTGAAGATGCTTAACATTGTTAGTCACTCTGAACCCACCGCTGCATGTATACCCCAGGGATTCAAACTTACAACGGACGAAGATGGAACTTCTTTTGATCTTCGTCCGTCTTATATCAAGCTTGTTCAGCAGGACAAGTATAGGGGTGTGGCTGAGGAAGATCCGAGAAAGCATATGCAGACTTTTGCTGATTACTGCTCTTTTATTCCAGTTTCTAAAGGGGTGACACAAGACAAGATCAAGGAGGTCTTGTTCTTTTTTTCTATTACCGACAATGCCAAAGATTGGTTGAAGAATCTGAAGAAGAACTTGGCATTACTGACTGGACTACACTTGCACTGGCCTTCTACAAGAAGTATTTTCCACCAATGAGCGAGGACGGATGCTTTGAGGGGTCAGATTACAAATTTCAAGCAGACAGTTCATGAAAATCTCTATGAGTCCTGGGATCGATTTAAGACGCTAGTGAGGTTTGTTCCTCACCATGGGTTTGAATAGTGGTTTCTATGTAACCAGTTTTATAACGGGTTGTACGATGATCATCGAGATATCTTAGATGCCGCATCGAACGGGAGATTCCAGAAGGAGATAGATGATGATACGGGTTGAAAATTGATCGAGGAGATGGCAACCCACTGTGTTGAATATGGTAATCCGCGAAGTGGTACACGAATAGTAGCTAGTGTTGATTCTGACGGTCTGGATGCTAAATTTGATAAACTGAATGCCAGACTTGACAAATGGGAGAAGCAGGCAGCAGATAACCAGCAGACGGTTCATTTGCTGCAGCGAGATGAAGTGATCGCTTGTGAAAGGTGTGGCGAAACTGGTCACACGGCTATAGATTGTCTTGCAGAAAAGGAGCAAGTTTGTTCCTTTCAACAATATCGTCAAGGGGGTGGTTACTATAATCAAGAGAATATCCATCCCAACTTGAGATGGACGAGCCAGAATGTCCTAAATCCTACTACTCCACCACAGCAGCCGACTTATCAACCGCCGCATAAGCAAGGATTCCAAAAAATCCAGTCTTCACAACAAGCTAGTTCCTCATCTGGAGGAATTTCAGAAGTTGGAGAGCTAAAGTCGATGATACAAGCTTTAGCTACCCAATTGAGCAAATCTGATCAAGCAACGAATGCTACCATTAAACTCTTGGAGTCGCAGATTGCTCAGTTGGCGGGAGCTAGATCGATTAGGCAACCTGGCCAGTTACCGTCCCAAACCGATAAGAACAAAGAGATACTGAATATGATCACTCTGCGAAGCGGTCTCGCTTATGACAGTCCTGCTGGTACCGTTGCTGATATCTCTGGTGCGCATTCCAATGTTTTGAAGGCTGATGCTGATATTGTGATCGATCGAGGAGTTTATTCTAGTTGATCGAACGATTTGAAGGGAAATTCACTCGATCGAGAGGTTGATGTTCCTCGATCGAGTGAATCAGAAAGAAAGAAAGAAGCTCGATCGAGAAGGATCAGTTGATCGATCGAGTACTTTGACCGATGATGCTGCTCGATCGAGCAGTTTGAGTTCCAAGAATGATCGATCGAGTGACATCGATACTCGATCGATAGGTCCTAATGAGCGAAAAGCTCGATCGAAGGGGTTAAGCAAGCGGATGATTAACAAAGCGATTGTCAAGGATATGCAACGTGGATCACCTGACGTTCCAGTTCCGTTTCCCGGTCGGTTGAAGAAGGCTAAGATCGAGAAGGAATTTGTTCGGTTCGCTGACATTGTACGCGATCTTAAGGTGAATGTTCCATTTGCAGACCTCCTATTAAAGGTACCCTCTTACTTGAAATTTATGCGTGATTCTTTTACGTAAGAGGTCAGTCGATACTGTAGAGACTGTGGCTTTGACTGAGGAATGCTCCGCGTTCCTCCAGAACAAATGCCCACCTAAACTGTCCGACCCAGGTAGCTTTTCCATACCGTGTCATATAGGTACCTACCTTATTAGATAATGCGTTATGTGACCTAGGAGCTAGTATTAGCGTCTTACCTTTGTCTTTAGCCAAACGGTTAGGCTTCACCAAGCTTCAGTGTACCAACATGACGATGCAAATGGCAGATAAGACCTTGTCCCGACCTTTTGGAGTCATAGAGGATGTACCTGTTCAAATAGGGAGATTCTTTATCCCGGTCGACTTCATAGTATTGGACATACCTGAGGATTCTCACACTCCCATAATTTTAAGAAGACCGTTCTTGCATATTGCGCAAGCGGTTATTGATGTCGGGTTACGGACATTAACTTTTCAGAAAGGTGGGGAGAACCTAGTTTTCACTCAGTCTCGTGCTAGTAAAGGTCCCATGCTTGTTTCACCATGTCACGCGCTTCCCTTAGCTGACATCACACCTGATTTGTTTACACATGACAAAGCTTCGGTTCCTATCGAGCCTATAGCTCCTGTTTGTGATATTCCTATTGCTACAGTAACACCTCCGCCCCAGCTTGGGAGCGAATTGGAGGAACGCGTTGTTGTGTGTTATCTTACAGATAATAGATCAGCAGCATTGGAGCTGAAGAAGGGAGAGCCATGTTCGCGTGATGGTATCAAGAAGAAGTCCAAGAAGAACAAAGGAGTTCCCACATATTCGAGTGATTCGGAAGTGGAGCTAGACTCTAAGAAAAAATCGTATGTGTGGAAAAAGAAGTCGGAAATTACCGCAGCTGAGGGTAATTCCGCAAGTCAAAGGCCTGACGGTGGCCTTGTCACAAAACTATTTGGTTATTAGTCGGGTTTGCAACCCCGTGCAATTTGTAAATAACAATTTATTGCGTTCTCGTTAGACAATTAGACAATTAGACTATTTACTTAGATTAGACGTTACGTTATAATCCGTAGTTTAGATAAACAATTTACTTTTCCTGTTAGACATTTTTGGTATTTTTTGGGTATCGTTTTGTATCGTTTTTGCAGGAAAAAGAAGCGGAAATCAATTGCCAAAAGTCGAAGGCTGTGCAAATAGGAAAACCATTCGATCGAGTAAATTGTAACTCGATCGAGAGACTTGGGGAAGAAAAAGACCTCGATCGAGTGGAATGCAAATCGATCGAGGGGAATTCAAAACGATCGAGTAAACTGAGGATCACCAAAAGAAATTCCTCGATCGAGTAAATCAGAACTACTCGATCGAGCGGTCCTGCCTGAAAAAGTTCTCGATCGAGTAGAATATCTACTCAATCGACCGAACTAACTTACCTATATAAGAGAAGTCTTCGATCCCCTTTCAAATTACTCGATCCCAATTCCCCTTTGTTCTTCATCTTTCGATTTTTTCTGCATAATCTTACCTGCAATTCATGTTAATATCCAAATTAATTACCAATTACATATACCCTAGTACTTTACTATCGCAATTGATCGAAAAGCCCTTTCTTTTTCACCTATAATTTCGATTTATTTGAAGATTTCGTGAATTTAGGGTTTGTTAATTGGATTTGTTCGAATTCGATCGATTAATTGCTATTTTTTTGGGTAATCATCAACAAGTAAGTATCTCTTTACTATTCTACTAGTTAATTTGTAATCCCTTCCCTTTTTTCGATTCAATTAGGGTTAGAATTTGATTATAGGATTAATCTAGTGAATTAGATGTTATTAATTGTTTCTTGTTGATTTCTTTGTAGTTATGGAGTCGAGGTCAGTCCCTAGTCAGTCTGTGGTTCCCGAGGTTGTCACTGAGACGACGACTGAAGCGATTTCCGCCACTGTTGTGACCGATACTGCTGTCACCACTACCGAGACTGCTGCTGAGACGGTCTCCACGGAGCATACTGAGACTCCGACTGCTGTCACGGTCACTACTGAGGCCGTTGTTTCAGGGACCACTACTGAGGTCGCTCCGCCTTCTAGCTCATCACTCACTCCTAGCAAGAAGGCGTTGACTTCCAGCCAGCTAGCCGCGCATAAGCTAGCTACTGCTCGAGGATTGGCACCATAGAAGGCTCTCAAGGCTGCTAGTCAGCCATCTAGCGTAGAGTCTCTTGGGCCACTATCACGGATTACGGAGGTACAATTCATTTCTAGCATTCACCGGAAACGGTTATCTTATTTACTTGACTCCCCTATCCATTTGAGCCGTTTTCTGCATCGTTCCGACCTAGAAGAGCTAGGTTTATTTACTGATGTTTGCCTATTACTTAACGGGACGGGGATGTCGGGTTTGGCCTCGATGAGGGAGTATACATATCAAGTACCTACGCTTGAGTTTTTCAGTTCCTATACTTTTCAGGCCGATATGTATGCTACCTCACCGTCTAGCGCTTGCATTCATTTCCGACTCTTTAATGAGTCGCATTCTTGGACTTTAGCTAGGTTTGGGGAGGTTTTGGGTTTATCGAGTGACGGTCTTTTGGCAGCTCCTAGGAAGCTGTTGACCCAGGTTTGGACCGCCCTTTCTCACACACCTTACGGCACTCGTAAGGTGGCCCACGTTCACTACCCCTCGCTGCGCTATTTTCTGCGACTCTTAGGCGAGTCGATTTTCGCTAGACCAGAACCCAACAATATCAACAACACTGAGTTAGCCATTTTAGCGGGGTACCTGAACGTTGATAGCGGTACCCCATTTGTTCTGAACATAGCTTACTTAGTGGCTCTTCACTGGAAGAACCTAGAGTCTAGGGTGTCTAGCGCCGTAGTCTGTGGCGGTCTGGTCAGTAGGATTGGCCGCCACCTTTATTCAGACTTCCCTAGGACTCATTTGCGCTTAGGACCTGGCGTCGACATAGATTTACCTGTCATGGTCGGGTTTGATTGGATCACGGGCTCTGGGCGTCGGATGTGGAAGATATGTGGTTCCGCATCCGTTGCTTTGCCTTGCCCTACATTACCTTCTCTTTCACCTCTCACTATTGCGAGAGGGGTGAAACCCCGTGTAACACCCCGTAAATTTGGACCGTTATTATATTTTAAAAATAATATTTTAAATCAACTTTAATTTAATATTAATTTAATTGAAATAATAATAATTCGACAAAATATAATTTTATTTTATTTTGAAGTAATATAATTATTTTTGATAGTTTGGAAATGTTTAAAAGTAATTTAAACTATATTTAAACCTTTTTCTTTAATAAAAGAGTATTTCAAAGAAAAGTCGTAAAAATGGGATTTTCCATTTCTTACGGTCGTTGGGTAAATGAGTTAGGATATTAGGCATAGGAGTACTTAAAATTCTAGTAAACTTGTGTTTAAAAACTTTAGCGTTGTCGGAAATCGCGTTTGACGAATAATTCGAATTCCCGTCAAATCGAACCAAAACCGAGTAAAAAAAAATAGACCCAATACCCCATGACCCTTATGGCAGCCAGCCAGCCTTTCCCTCTCCCTTAGGTTCCATTTTCATTTTCCCCAATTTGTTCTACCAACATCAAAAATCAACAAAAAAATCAAATAAACTTACAATCGTAATTTCAGCATAACTTCTTCGTTTCTAGTCCGATTTTCGCAAAATTTATATATTCGGAATCCTCTCTTCAAGATCTACATCCTAGTATGTTTTAATTCCAGTTTCCCTAATTTCGATTTAAGCTTATTTTTGGGTATAATTTCGGTTTATGTGATAATTGTTGTGTTTTTGTTGTTTTAAATAGGTGAAGATCATGAAGACGACTTAGGAGACTCATATATAGTAGAGGACGAAGGGTAGTCGCGGTTTTTAGGGTTTTCTCAAGGGTTACTTTCGTTTTTCTAGCTTAAGGTAACTATTCCGAGTTACTCGACGATATAATGTCACAGTTGTTATGTGTTGGATGTTATGTGAGTAGTAATTTGTTAGGTTTTATTCATATGAATTATTGTTGTTAAGTTTATTAGTTTTATGGTTATTTCATATGTTTGTAGTGTTGAATTGAATTGATAATGGTTGTGTGTTGTTGGAATGGTTTTGTATCATTGTTGAGACGGGTTTTGGATGGAAAAGGAAGGAGATAGTAGGGCTGCCCAAAACAGCCCCAAAACAGGCCGTGTGTGGGGCGTGTTTGTGGCGTGTTTGCGGCGTGTTTGTGGCGTGTTTGTGGCATGTGTGTGGCCGGGTTTGGCTGTTGTTCGGGTTGTGTGTTTGAGCCTTTGTTTGATGCTTTGTGTTTGTCATTTGTACAATTGAACATGTTGATATTTTGGTGTATTAGTAATTTTTATTATTATTAGAAATTGTTGGAAATGGGTTAGCTTATAAGTTGGAATAATTTTTCCTTATGTTGATAATTTTCACACGAATTGTATTATGTTGAATTATGTGTATTGAGTCAAAATGAATCAAGCACTACTACAAACAAAATCAATAAAGACGGTCCAAAACCGTCTTTAAAAGGGGCAAGGAACCGTCGTGTGGGAGGCCGTGCTCTTTGCCTAGGAGCACGGTGGAATCTCAGTCAAACCGTCTTCGTTAGTAGCACATAAGAGCACGGTTGGTTATTATAACCGTCTTCTTTGTTTAACATAAGAGCACGGTTGGTTATTGTAACCGACTTCTTTGTTAGACATATAAGAGCAATGTTGGATTTATGAACCGTCTTCTTTCAACATAACACACACAACACCATTTTTTTTTGTTTCTTTTCATACCTCATATAATTTTACTCGTATAGCTTGAACTTCGAGGGAATACTCCACAATATGTCAATTCACAAAATCAATAAATTTCATTTTCCAGTCCAAAATTTAAAGATCAAATCTTGGGAAATGATATACAAAATCATGTTCCAAACCAAAAGATTAAAATCTTGGGAAAAATATATAGTCATGACACAAAGTAACTAACTACATAATGAAGTACTTCAAATCTTCAATCCTCAAATCACCTACCCAATCTGTTGTATGTGTTGTACATCAAACTGTGATCAGCCCAAATACATTAACCTCGTCCTCATTTACACGTAGCTAAAATCGCAATGTGTGTTCTCTTCAATTTGCTCAAGGAAATTTATCTTTGGAGCTTCAAAGTATGAACTGCATAAAAATTTAAGCAAAAGGTAATTAAAAGTCAATAAATAAAATATAATAAAGAGATGCAAAGGATAAAATTAAATAACAAAAGCAAACATATTCATAATCTCAACATCTCCGTCGTCCGCAACGAAAAGTGGGGAAAATGTCTTGAAACACAAGAATCTATACGCTCTCCTGCACTGCACAGTCACAAATTCACAAAATGGATCAAATTTATTAATTGTTATTTTATTCGTTAATATCCAACCTCATGAATATAGCAATGAGAGGCATCAATATTGTCCTCGGCACACCAATGAATGAGCACCTTATAAGTGGCCAAGGTTGAGTGGCATCAATATCATGTTACATATTCTTAGTGATCGAGCAAGTCTGCAGTATGGATGTAACAACCACATAATAAAAATTTTTACAAATTAGAACATTTACCGAATTTCATTGACCTAATATTAAGATTCGCCCCATATAAGTAGCCATATAAATAAACTCGGTTACGGTTTTCTGCGCACTTCCCCTACCTTAAGTACACTCTTTATAACAATGAATAACAGAGAATCATCATATGCCCATCCTTATTTGATGTAGTGTTACGCATATCCACTACATACTATATAAAGTCAATCCATGAAACAAATTTAGAATAATTATATGTACAAACCTAGACATAAAAGCAATTACCTTAGATTAACAGCAGGCGGAGCATGCCTATGATCCCCATTATAAAGGATCTGCATGAGAACAAACCAAATCAGACATCAATGTGGAAGAAAAGTCTGCCAAAGTAGAGGGTGAATGACAGACCAAGTTTTTAAGAAATTCGTGTGATAGTTTTCTCTACATAAGGAAACATTGTTTCTTACTCTCGGTGGCTTAAATTTCACCATATGACCTGTTGAGTATAAAGGCAAACTAATAATAACAGAGAAACTAACTCTAACAAAACCAGTAACTAGTAAGTGACTTAATTCGAAGTAGAGAACAACATAAAATCGGAAAATGAACAATATAAAATCAGGGGGAACTTACCTCTTTATGCTGATGAAGACGATGTTTAGCCGATCCCACACATCGAGGTATGCTCCCTAATGTATCATCATATCAACACAACCACACAATAGTATTTCTAATATAATACTCCGTACAAAGCACTAGCTGCATATATAAAACCCTAATTTTTCACATCAAACCTAACTCCAAATGATGCAGAAATTACTTTATGATTTCTTTTCTTGAAAACAGACAAATCTAAAATTACTAATAAACTAACGATTAGTTTTTAACTATTAAAAAAATGATTTGGAAGGAAAAAACACAAGGATATATAAAACAAATTACCTGATAGTTGCTACAATAGATTGAGAATTGATGTGATTGTGCAAAAGCGGTGGAAAAAGCCACATATTTGGGCAAGGACGTTGTTAGGGAGGAGGCGTGTGTGGCGTAGGGAGATGGTGACGACAACGAAGCGGTGGAGTATCATATTGAAAATGAAAGGATGAGATAAAAGGAGCATTTGCGTTGATGTACTCCGTATTTGATTTACTTTATTTAAGAAAGAGGACGGTTCAAAGTTTAATCGTTCTCATTGTTATAAAAAGAGGACGTTTGGTTGACCAACCGTTCTGTGTTTAACATAAGACGATGGTTACAAATGACAACCGTTCTTTTTTATATTTAAGCTATGGCGCCAAAAATCTAATTACAATTAAGGATGGTTCCGGTCTAAACCGTTCTCTAAGTCCCGTCTTGGAAGCCTAATTTTGTAGTAGTCAAGACTCTGAGCTGGGCCAATATGACCGAATGAGTTTGGTCAAATTAGGTTTAAACCGGTCAGCCCTGATTTGACCAATGACCCGTCGCGGGACTTGGGTCGGGGATTTGTCTTTGGGGTAAGTTTGGATGACTTTGGTTGATAATGAATATTATAAAATGATGCTTAAATATTTATAATTTATATATTGGAAATTAGATGCCTTGGCCATGTTGTTTTGTAATGTTGTATTATCATTTGATTATACTCGTGTGTAGCCTTCCATAAGCGAGGTTGTGATCATTTGTGTGTACAAGTTTGGACTTTTTGCCCTTCTTATTGTTAAGTTGGCTAAAGTATTCACTTGGGACGAGGTCCTAAGTAAATATCTTCGGTCATTGTCATAGATAGGTCATTATAGTCTTTGACGAGTGTATGTTCACGGCTTAATAGCCTTTGTGTTCCCGGCTTGGTGGGTTTATATCCAAGCTGGGGCATGACTTTTCTGCCTATTTTGTGAGTGGATGGTCAGCTTAAGTACTAGCCAACCCTTTGGTGGACTCCTTAGGGTACTCATGTGGTTTTATCATGAGTCTTGGGTGCGGTGGTTTTATCCGCATTTCTCTAGGTCTGCGCAGTCTAGGATTAGGGTTGAGTTGTATCTTGGCCATGTTTTAAATGTAACCTCTGAGCTAAAATACTAGCTTCCCTACCTCGTGGTATAGACTCGAGTTACAAAGTGACTATTGACTGTACTAGGAACTTATGCCTGTCTCTAGATATATTGCCCTTTCTTGTTTGATGATTCTATGAAACATAGAAGGTGAGATGCAAGCCGGCTATGGTTGATAGAGTTTGGATTCCCGTATGATATGTGACTCACATGATAGTGTAGCTTGAGTTGGTCTAGTATTCACATACTAGGACTATATGTTATTTATATTGAATTTCACATGAAAAGCTTGATGGTTTAGCCTTTAAATGGGCTATGTATTATATTTGCTCATATTTATATGCTTTCATGTTATATTAACATGACATTTCGTGGCTGGGAGAACTCGGAGTTACTCCCCACTGACTGTGGCTTTCGTGTTTGTATAAAATGCGATTGACAGGTAGGTGATGCTTATATGGGGTACACGGACGAGCTAGCGAGCAAAGTAACCTTGGAACTTAGATTGGTTCCCATTTTGTAGTGACATGTATGTCACACTTTTAGAGACATATGTCTCCCTCTGTACATTTGTTTTGTATCATTTTGTTCTCCGCTATTTATAGCGATGGTTATGTAAATAAGTTTGTTTAGACCTTACATGTTTTGACACCTTCTATTAGGATATCTTTATAACAGGTTCAGGTTTTAAAAATTACAGGTTTTTACTCAAATGAACCTATTACAAACATATCCATGCAGTTTTTATTTAGAAATTACGTGTTTAATTTTTCCGCGATTTTTGAGGGTGTCACACCCCGTCCCCCTGTTTACCATCTACCTTTCACTACTACACCTTTCGCTTCCACTAAGAAGAGGAAGAGTGCTTCCCCACAGAGGGATGTTGGAGAGCCGTCGGGTTCTCAACAGGTTGGGACGACCACTGTCACGCCCCCGCCTGTTACCACCACTACTCCCCCTCCTGAGTCGGTTTTTCCGGCTAATTCTGTTTGTCCTCCCCTGTTTGAGGCGTCTGAGGTCATGGACCAAGGGCGTCGTGATGCTTTGCTACTTGATATGCGCAGGGATATAGCACAGATGCGACGGGATCAGGCCTTAGCCTTGTTCCCTATCTATGAGGACCATATCCGCAGAGGAAGTCCTATTCTAGATGGATGGCCTCACCCCTCGTTCTACAGATACCCAGAGGGTGGGTATCCTTCACCATCTTCTTCTTCCTCTTCTTCTGGAGAGGAAGAGGACGAGACGCCGGCACAGAGGGCCACGAGGGAGCGCGCGGAGTTGGCAGCTAGGAGGCTAACTCAGGAGGAGGAGAGGGACCCGACGTATAGGGTGGAGACGGAGGAGACTGCTGGGAGGAGGTGATGTTAGCTCCCCTGTTTGATGCTGGTTTGGGGAAGCTGTTGTTTTGTGAGTTTTTCTGTTTATTTTTTTTCCATTCTTTGTATATATTTCATCCCTTAGGAACATGAATTAGGTTGTGTTTCCCTTTCCCTTATATGTTGTTGTGTTGTAGCCAATGAGGACATTGTCTGTTTTGGTTTGGGGAGGTGTTTTGCATCCTTTTGCGTCTGCATTTGCATTTGTATTGCATTCACGTTTACAATTCATGTTAATTAGAAAAAATTTGAAAAAATCAAAAATATCACGTTTATTTTTGCATATAGTCGAGTCGGATTGGAGTCTTGTTCGTGATGAAATTGCACTACAAGTCTATTTTATGCTATTCCTTGCACCATTCTTGACTTACTTAGTAAAATCGAAGTAGTGAACTATTGAATTTTGTCTTGGAATCTAAATCTGACTATTAGACTTGACTCAACATTTTGGCAAACTACTTATATATTTTGAGTTTTAATTTGGAGCCTATAACTGGTGACATTTATGACCAGTTCATCTAGGAATGAGAGTAGTTACTCCCCACATCTCGTGTCATTTGCTTGTATATGAACTTTGATTTCTTATTGCCTGCACGCATTGGGTTTGTGGTCGGTATTACGTGTTTTGAGAATATTTGCATCTCCCTTTTCCTCATTTTACCCCATTAACTCCACATAAAGCCATATCTGCCTGTTGCCCTTAACTACATTCTAAACTGAGCCTACCTTTGCCGAGCTAGTTTAGTAGTCGAGGTATATTTTACTGTTGTGTCAGTTTTTGACTCGTTTTCATTGATTGGAGTGGGTATTTGCGAGAAAAAGAAGAGAAGTGATGAATAGTACCTCGATCGAGCAGCTTTTAGCTCGATCGAGCAGATGTTGCTGTATGTTACCTCGATCGAGTGACTTATTTCACTCGATCGAGGGGTTTTTCCCTCGATCAGCCAAGAAAGGAAAAAAAAAAAAAAAAAAAATATAATGAGAAAAAATAATTGGCTGAAGTTTTTGTTATTTACACCTCCTATGCTTATTATTATTTGTCGAGGTGTTTTATGGGATTTGTGTTGTATATGCCTAGATATGTTAAGGCATCGAGCTTAGTTTTTGATAGTTGGAAGAATGGAACGAGTTCTATTACGGTCTTGTTAGGAACTAGCTTGGCTATTTACCCTCACATTTCCATTAATTGTTTTGCCCCTTCTTACCCATTAGCCTCACATATCCATATTTTTGTAAATGTTCGGCACGTGATAGTCCTTGAACGGTGGTTATGCGTGTGTACGGTGCTTGAATCATCTTTCATATTAGTTAGCGATGCATGTTGTGTCGGTCGTAGTCTAGGTGAGTGACTATATTTTCTTCTCTCTTTCTTATACATATTTACTTACCATTTGCTTGTTGAGAGAAGAGTGACCCGTGAGAGTCCGAATTTGGTTGAGTCTTGCAGGGTTGAAAGTCTAATTTATTTCCAAGATTGTATAAATTGGTTCACTTTTGTATTAAGCTTTGTAGCGATTGAATGAGTGCATTAAACGGTTTAGCAATGACTTGTAGCTAGCTCTGAGACTTACTCCATTCCCCTAGGTTCATTTAGTTCCATATATCTGCATTTAGTTTGCTTAGGGACAAGCAAAGGTTTGGTTTGGGGAAGTTTGATGCGTGTATTTTATACAGACTTTTTAGTCCATTTATGCACGCAATTCTATGTCGTTTAGGTGATATTACATCACTATATGCCCCTATTTGGCTACTTTGTACTTTCATTACCATTTTGTAGGTACAAGCTGCGTAGTAGCAGAAACCGAGCCAAAACAGCCCACTTTGCATGCATTTAGGAGAATGGAAGGAACGGAACAGAAGCTCTTGCATGGGAAAGCGTGAAACCGCTCACAATCAAGTCCAAAGCCACGACCAACACTATATGCTAGGCCAGAGGACCTCGACCGACCATATCTTTGGTCGATCGAGGGGAGTACTGATGAAGAAGACTCGATCGAGTGACTCTCTACTCGATCGAGAGGATTTGTTGCTAGAGAAGACCTCGATCGAGCTGTCATCTGCTCGATCGAGGGGTAGTTGTTGAAGAATTGGTCGATCGAGGGGATGAAGTCCTCGATCGACTGATATTCTCAAATAAAGGCCTCGATCGAAGGGGATTTTCCCTCGATCGAGTGAAATCTGTCACGGGCCTTAAGTCCATAGATTAATTAGGTTAAAAGTCGTGTTATGCATTATATAAGACTCTTAGTTCGTCATTAATGAGAATGATCGACTACTTAGCAAACACTTATCATACACCATTAGTTTCTGAACTTTCTTAATCTTTAAGTTTACATTCGGGTCTATTATCGACGCGGATTTGTTCTTTACGCCGGATTTGCTAAGATTGTAAACTCTTTTCTCTCCTTTATTCTTAGTCTTTGTTCTAGTCTTAATTACTGTTTTACCTTTCTTAATCGCTGCGTTATTGTTCTTTATGCTTGTTAATTACGATTATATCATGTCTAATGTCATATATTCAATCGTCTTTATTGCTAGCATCATTAATAGTATGAGTAGCTAATTCCCTTATGTGTTAGGATGAGGAAAACTGTAATAAAGGCATGATAGGATAAGTATATTAGTTAATCTTGAATATGAGAATCAATCTAAGCATTATAATTGAGGTTAGTCGAATGAGTGCATGCACGCAGGAGACTAGCTAGGTAGTTAACCTCGACCTGGATCGAGAGATTGGAAGGGAAAGGCTTGCTTAGAATTGATAGGTGACTCCTAAGAGGGCGAAAGTTAATTAGGAAAATCCCTAGGGTGGTTCGAGACCGAGAGGAGAAAACCATTGCCCTTCTCATTGATAGATTGGCTGACTTAGTTGACCCGTAGATGTCGATATTGCAGTAGACCGAATCCTAGCATATTTTTCCTTTATCTGATTTATTTCGTGTTAACCTTTACCTTTATTTCTCTTCCCTTAAATCTTATTTAGTTTAGTTTAAAACCAAATCAAAACCCCCAGACTGTGACTGACAGACTTAGATTACAGTTAGTTAATTTCCTCCCTGTGGAGATCGACCCTACTTCCGCTATCTTCTTTAGTTACTAGACTTAGGCTTTTATTTTTGGTGTATAACGACTCACGTCACATGGTAGACGAGTATTGAACTGCATCTGCACCATAACTTAACTAAAAGAAATATCACTATGGAAATTAATCATTATGTTTTGTAATTAAAAATAAGTTTAGTATAACACGTACACATAATCTTGGTTCTAGTATACTCTTCAAATTAGCAAATAAGAGTGCTACCATCTCAGTTACCCAATGTACCACATATCAAATAGACCAAAATGAAAACATTTATTAAAGCATTGTTTATGTAATTACAATTTATCAAAACTTCAAAAGTATTACAAGTGTATTCAAAAACAAAATTAGAATATCGAACTAAATGTCTCAATACCTAAAGACTTAGCGGAAGCTATAGTATCATCGACACGAAGTAACCCTAGCTGAAACCCCCAAGCATGCTCACAATAGCTTACCTGCTAAACTCATGCTCACCATTCCCCAATGAATCACCGCGGTTTTTGAAAAAAAAAAGGGGTCAGTACAATCATACATTAATCACAATCAATAACAAGATTACATCACAATCATCTCAAATCATACACTATCACAAATGGCTCTCATCGCAACGAGTAGTCGGGTTCTGGGTTCCCGTCACGTTTTGTATAGACCTACCAATTTGACCACTACACCTTAATCAATTTAACTAATCTTTTCGATCCTCTTTCGAGGGCACTTTCTTTACATTCGAGTCGAGGTATCGCTAAAACGCAACATAGTTAATTTTGTTTCTTCAACATGTAAGTCTGAGGGTGTAATCCGGTCTTTTGTATTTTATTTAATCTTATGTAAGATTCATGTCGGATTCATGATGAAACCTTTTCAAAACCATTATTAGTTTTTTTATTATTTCTTACAAATCGTCTTTTAATCTAATTTCATATTTAGATAGTTTATTGGCTTAGATCCCTAATAATCAATATTAGTGGATTTTTGTCATCTTTTAGATCAAATCGTGTCTTTAGAGGTTAGATCTAATCATATCAAATCTCTAGGATTCGTCTTTGATATAATTAGTATAATTTAATCAATTAAATCATTCAATTCGACATGTAGATCAATAATAAACCGTAAATACACAAACACATACTAACTGATTGCGATTCTGGCTTAATAGCCAGAACCCAACTCAAGAACAAACGCATAAAGTGTTGCGCCTCTTCAGAGGACGCACCACACGTTGCGCATGTTCTGGGTTGAATTATGTCTCTGATCTTCCTGATTCGCTCCGACTTAGCCTTAATTACTAATTATCGACTATTAATTCTAGTATCGCTACTAATCTGTTCGTTTAGTCTTTTATTCTTACTTTTCTTTAAACCTTTCCTTTTGGACATATTTCCGACATAAATCCCGGAATCCGTTTTGTAAACTTTGTAATTCTTTTATAGTCTTATTTAATCATTGTATTGTATCATTTATTTGCCTTTCACATGCAATTGAATCTAAATTCCTAATTCGACATAATTGATTGCTAAACTACATGTGCAACCAACATAGTCTAAATTCACATGTTAGGGTTAAAACGTGAATGTTGCATTGCATGCATATAACCGACTACATATCAAGTACAGAAGAGTTTCCCTAATCATTAGTAAAGGCCGCTATCGAGTCGGGCGAGATTAGGTGTTCAATTAAAGAACTTCCTAATACGTACTCTCACCCCTTACTCCATATCTCTGTAACATCCGTGTTCATTGGCATCCACGAGAGTCATTCTAGACATACAATGCTAAGTGTAACGAGTTCTTAGTTTTCATGTCATCACTTTGTGTCTTGACATGACATGATGTATTCAAACGGTTCCAACTTCCCACAAAAGTTGGTGGCGACTCCACAAATGAGTATTTCTACGCTTGTCCCTCGTTTCTTCATCTGTGGTTCCCCGCGCGCACCACGGCTTGGAAAGGATCGTGAATCTGTGTATCAGAGTTTGGCGACTCCGCTGGGGATTATACACTTACGTGTTACCCAGGGTGAAACTTGAACAAGTTTAGGGAATAGTATGTATGAGACAGTTGTCAGTTTTCATTACTCCACCTTCCTAGGTCGTTTTACTCGGCCTTCGTAGGCCTAACCCAACCCTTTCGACCAATCGTCCGTCTGGACGTTCCAAATTCTTATATGGGTGATGAAGAGTGATTTGTCGTCAATTCACACACCAAAGAAAAGCCCAATATAAGTAGTATATAGGGGTCGAATCCACGAGGATGGAGGGATCAATTACAAGCTTGATTGCGTCATATTTTAGCCTAACGAGAGTTGAATGAGGAGACTAACTACGAATTACTAAATGTAATAAATCGCTAAAAATGATAAGGATGTAAACAAAATATGAAGAACTAAGGTAAATGGCTCACCTTAGGGGGATCAATGGGTTAGTCAAGTAATTGGCAAGTGGTAATAAGTTTGAGTAGAAGTAATTGCTAATGTCTCAACAATTAATAATCTTCAACAAAGCTATCGCATTTGTCTCAAATCACTCATATAAACACTAGTTTAATCATCTCTACCGCCGTCGCTTAAGAGATAATCAAACAATGCTCGATAAAGTGTGTAACTTTCGTTTAGACAATTCATCGAACACCTAGTGTGCATATGGGTAATACTCTAATTATCACCACGAGTCTACTAATTACTCAACCAGTTCTCACACTTAATCCTCCCTTAGGTTCCCCTAAACCCTAGAAGGAAACTACTCACTCATATTGAAGGAAAACAAACAACTAGACAATAAGAATAAGGAGATGAACACATACTTTAGAAAGGAATGATTATAACAATCAAATGACAAATAATTAACTAGAAATGAAATAGATTGCATAAACTACTAAAAGGTGAAAAATTTATACCAACAATACTTGTATGAATGAATAGGGGGAATGTATTCACCCAAAATCTTCAATACAAACACAATGCTAGGATAGTTTTACTAAGAGAGATTAGATCTAGCTATTTGAATTGAGAAACAAAGCTAAATTAAAGAGCAATTAAGAGAGTAATTAGTGAGTATTAGAGATTACAAATATTCTAGGGTTTTGTGTTAAGAGTAGATAAAAAGTTGCCTACAAAAATTAGGGAGAGGGTATATATAGGTATCTCAAAATTAAGAAATAAAATGGAAGAGTAAAGTGGAAATGCGGCCTTGTGTTCCTGGCCGGCTTTCCTTACCTTAAAAAAAAAATCTTCCGTCCAAATTCCAACTAACAGTGAACGGATACAATCGAAAGAGATGAAACAATCGAAAGAGATGAAGAAAGATCGACGAAGTTATCTCTTAAAGCCTTCCAAGTTTCATTTCCTATTGTATGTTTAGATGGATTTGCACAACATGAAGATACATTTAATGAGGAGTTGCCATCTCAAGCGGAATTTTGAGACCAATGACCTGGCTAACGACAGAGAACCATGAAATTAAGTAGCGTTCTGGTGTGCCTTCAGCTTTTGATAGACAAGTATTGACTAGGAGCTTCATTAGTTCATTCGTCCCACATGGATGCAGAGTGTACCATGGTCTGTTCAGAAACGGATGTTCCTGCAATTTCAGTAGTCAAACTCAATAAGCATCAATCTCAGAACTCGAATGAAAAAATTGTTTGCATATACAGGCAATCAAAATATCCGAATGTCAATGCAATTTTCATTTTGTATAAAAGGGGCTGATATCGCAGATGTAACATAACTGGTCGCGATTGTTCAGTTTCAAAAGTCACAAACACTGTATTACAGATTTACAGCTCATTTAACATCAATCTGGGGACTTAAGTCAATCTTACCAAGCATTTACATTAAAATTAACTGAAGTTTTTTCTCTTCGTGAACCGCTTAGTGATATATGCAAATAAGATCAATCAGGCTTATACAATCAGTATACGCATTACAACAAAATCCCACACAAGGATTAAGATCAAAATTTTAGTATGAAAGATTTACCATTTGAGTTATGAAGGTCCACTTTAAGTCAGTTAGCAGTTTGGCAGAGTTGGCTGGAAGATCCCTTTCAATTTGACTTAACGTCAAAGGTTGTCCATCTGCATGACAAGAACGGTAAGCGCTCAAAATATGAAGCTAAACATTATGTAGAGGTGGGACATTTGCAAGTTTGCACCATATTGTGGTTTGACATTTGCAAGTTTGCCTTGTGGACACCTACCAGAAGAATATCCTCGAAAATACAGCAGCGGTATTCTGTAGGAGTTGCTGTAGAGAATATGAAAGTCGTAGTAATGCACTTGATCAGTATCCTGCAGACCATGAACCAGAAACATATTACATAATTCTGAGTTGTTGCAGCAAATTATGTGAGGTATTATGTGTTATACCAGCATATCCTGTGTTGTAGAAGTTTGACCCTGAAAGAAGTTAAGCTGCTCCTCCCCAGCATGGCTGACCGTGTTGCCATCTATCTACATAACAAGTAAAACTAATACGGAGTAATAATCAGAAGTAAAGAGGAAGACAACATGTTGAGTCATTCGCGTAAAACATACTCGTACATTATTAGAGCTCAGAATGCACATTTTGTCGAGTGAAAGGTAGCCATGTACCTACAAATAATGCAGCTTGAATCAGGAAGCAACTTCGAAAACAAATTGAAAAGAAAACAACAGTTATATTAAACATACTTGATGGGAGGAAATGAAGGATGGGTTTGGGCTAGAAAGCCAGGAGCAAGAAGGGAGATGATGATGATGACAAAATGAGTTCCATTTAAGAGCAAAAGCATGGGCACCTTGAATAAATTCTGAAGGGCAAATTGTACCATCCGACTTTAATAAACCCTTTTCTGAACTTTCTGATAACATACCAATCTATTCTTCAAATTTAGAAACCCAATTAGTATAGATTACTGCATTACAGAAGAAAATACTTCTTAACGTGAAGTTGGAAGTTGGAACTGGGGATGATGATGGATTTAAAAGTGATAAATAAACCAAATTAATTAGTTGAAATCGCTCATACCTCTAACCAATTGTAATTAAGCTTGTTATTGCCGCAATCATCAAAAGATATATCTCCTTCACTTTTGGTCAATTAATATTGCTGCAACATAAAATTCTAAAACCAAAATGCAAATAGTTGCAATCTTAGACAAGGTCAAAACTCTATTACGAACTATTTAACTAGACACTCTTATCCCGTGTTAGAAAAAAATGATGTTATATTGCTAGAAATGGTTCGTTGTTATTGATAACATGTGTCTATTAGCATTCAGCGTTGGTTTTGGGGTGATAAATAATGTGAAGTTGTTATTCTAAGGAAAAAATAATGATCTACTGAAGGTAGACAACCATATTTCAGAGGTGAGACCTACCCACACAAAAAACACATAATATACATGAGAGAGATATAAAGGCAGGGAGAGAGGTCATTACGTTATTGGTTTTAGCAAATGTACATGAGACCGGGGGAGAGCTGGTGGGATAGTTTTAACAACTAAGGGCTTGCTTGGGATGGGAGTAATTATTAAGGGATTAATGGGAGCTAAAACAAGAAGAAATTGGAGGAGATTGGTGCTTTGTGGTGGTTGTGGAGGGGGTAAAGGGGAGGTGAGGGAGGAATTATTACCTCCATATGGAGGTAATGTATTACTGGAGGGGGGAGGTAGGTAACTTTTACTCCGTTAATAGAGGGACTATTACTCTATATTTCCCCATTTCTATCCATTTTCATCTCCAATCTCATCACTTCCCTTCATTTTTTAGTTCATTTAAGCTCTATTACTCCCGTAATAATTACTCTCATCCCAAGCAAGCCCTAATAGGAGATTTGTACGGAATCGACAACCTTTTCCAAATTTAGGTATGATTGCAATAGGATTGTTATGTCTCCTCACTTATTTGCAATAGTTTTAGCAAGTCTCATTTCAGACGGACGTTTGAAGCCTTCAGACAGGTCATTTGTGACCGTATTATGACCATATACATCTGACCATAATGGTTACAAATGGCCTGTATGAAGGCTTAAGACGGAATAGTCCATCTGAAATGAGAATTTGTGGGTATACTTATTCCTATTACCCTCCAGCAGTAGTATGAACGTTACTATTGGAAATACAAGAAAACCACAACAACAAAAAAAACGTCTTCAAAAGTTGTGTAGTAACATTACGACATAGGACTAGCACTAATTCAGTCCATGGATAAAAGTAAGAAAACAAATATAAAAAAAAAACATATACCTTGTGCTTGAGCTATAGTAATCCGTATTCCAAACCCTAGAATAAAAGTTGTTGATTTTGAGTGATTATTGATGATTTACAGGCTAAAAGAATGGGTTAGATGTGATATAGAATGATTGAAGATGAAATTTGGGAGATTTTGAGTGACTTCTGTTGATTTTGTGTGGAGATTAATGGAGAATGCCTCAGCGGATTTGGTTGGCAGACTTGGACAAATGGTGCATTCTATGCTCATATCGGACGAGTTACATGTATCTGGGCTGAGTTCATCCTAAATTACGAAACTAGTATCCACCCCGTGTAATACACTAATACCACAAATTCTCATTTCCTAGTACAAGTAGGCAAGTAGAGTCTTGACTAGGGTATGAGTTGAAGTGACATTATAGAATAAAAAATGATATAATTGTTTATAGTTCCAAGGCAATTTGAACCAAAATCATTTCATTGTTATGTTCTCTGTTTCTCATTGAAGGGTTTTATAACGATTTTCAACATATTTGAATTACAAAATTACCAAGATCTCATGCATATTAAGTATTAAGATTACACAAAGGGGTGATTAGCAAACATACTTGGATGCGGAAGAATTCCAATAATATGCTAATAAAAAGAAGTATAATAGAACTCAAATCGCAGCTTCTTGAATAATAATATAATCTATGAGACAGTCTCACACTAACGCCCCAAGCACAATATGAGTGTGTATGCTAGTACAAATTTTATGGGCAATTTATTTCCCTTGAGATTTTGCTCTCTCGAAAACTCATAATAAACAACTCCCTTTATATCTCTTTATATAGGGAGTTCAAAGGAATCCTATACTCAAAGGAATCCTATACTATCTAGGATTGGGAAAGTATAATAAGAATAATAAATATTATTCTTATTCCTTTAATAATTAATCAATATTAATTATAATATTGTCCAAAACTCATCTAGTGTGTGACCCTTTCGAACTGACTAATACTACCCGAGTCCCAACTCATTTAGGACTCAGACTACTAGCAGCTACTAGCAGAACATTGTAGCCACATAGAATAAATCAGTTATACAATATTACGGACATATGGGCATACTAACTCCTTCACTCATTTCATCACAAAAGGTTAATAAAAAAATCACTCTATCTTCACAATCATCCAAAAATCCAATAGAGTAGAAAAATCATCATGTTCAAAATCCAACAAAAAAAACCCAAAAACATATCATCTTCACGAACGAATGAAGCAACATCTGAGCAAGAAGAGAAGATTGAAGGTACATAATGAGTTTTTCTTTTTATTTTCTTTTGAATGGTTAGATTTAATATGCTCAAATTTAAAAGTAAGCAGTGGGTTTGCTTTATATTTTTATTGTTAAATTTATTATTAAGATTCATACACAAAAGTAAGTTATTAAATTTAAATTTATTTTATTGTCAAATTTATTATTAAGATTTTAGGGTTTGTTGTTGGTTGTTTAATTTAATTTGGTTTCTTCATTTTTTTTATTTTTTGTGTGTTTGTTTTGAGACCGTTGTCCATTGTAGTGTTTGTTGTTGTTTGTTTTAATTTGGTTTCTTCGTTATTAGTTGTTAGACGCTGATAAAGTGGTGGCATTGTTGAACATTATGTGAACATGTGATAAGTTTCATATTTTTAATATTCCGCTACAAATTTGACATAATGTTACCATCTTGAATCAATATGTGACCATTAAAAATCATAATAAAATGGTATCGTTGTTGGGGATTTGGTGAACATAGTGAATTTTATATTTTAATATTTGTTACATAATGTCACCATTTATTCAGGATTTGTAACCATTTTACAATATGTTTCACAATATGTAACCATATTACTTATATATGTAACCACATTAGTCAAACCATGTAACCATTTTACGATACATTTTGATTATATTTGATATCCAATTGGTAACATGTAAGAATATAGTTGGTAACATGGATGTAAGTGTAGAAAATGTTACTAACTTAGTCAGGATATGTACCTATTTTATGATATTTTTGATTTGATTGGAAAAAATCTTAAAATAATGACATATGTGAATATAAATGGTGACATGAGAGTATGTGTTATATAATCATTGGTCAGAATATGTAACCACATTAGTCAGAATATGTAATCATTTTACGATATATTTTGATTTAATTTGATTAAAATGATAACATGTAAGAATACACAAGATAACATGAGTTTATGTATATAAAATGTCATTAACCCACCCAATCTGGATATGTAATCATTTTAGAATGTGTTTGATTTTATTGGGATCTTAAAATAAAGATATATATGAATACAAATTGTGACATGGAAATATGTGATAAATATAATAAACCCTTTTTTTGTTCAAATTGAATGATGATGATGAATATTCTAATATGGTTTATTTATTAGTGAATAATTATGGTTGGAAATGAGTGTCTAAACATATAGTTGTCATTCTTGCTAAGAAGTTACTCATGTTTTATATACATGCAAAAATATTATTAGATTGATGGCTTTTGCTTGGTATGAATGATTAATGTTTTTATGTGTTTACGATAAATGAATAGGTAGGTATCTTTCATTTTAATATGTTGGTATATATGGCATGAATGTGTGTAGGTTTGGTCCTTTTATTGTCGTGTCAACCTGCCATCATAGTTTAAGTTCTATGGTAATATTGATAACTAGTATTAATCCCGTGCAAATTTGCATGGGAGGCAATTCCAAGCATCATTAATATTGTAAATTCCAAGTATCAATGGTGCATTCTATGCTCAACTCGGACGAGTTACATGTATCTGGGCTGAGTTCATCCTAAACTAAGAAACTAGTATACACCCCGTGTACGGTTAACTTTTTAGTATATTTATACACTTGTAAATTGATATTTCATTATTTTTAATGTTTCTCGTCACTTTATTTTAATTTAAAAAAAAAACAAAAAAGTTAATAAAGAGATTAAGTATGACATTAAGCATGTATTTTCAATGATAATATCTTTTACACAAATTTAATCTTATTTTTTTATAATTTCGTTTAATAGCATATTTTTTAGCTTTACAAAGATCATAACATAGCAAAAAGATTTATGGGCTCGTAATGTTGACGCCTTTGATTTACCGTCGCCAAAAAAATGTAGTAAATTTACTTATCTTTTCGCCCTTCGTAAACTTTCTATAGAATAATTCCTACATTGTCGGCATCTAAGCTTGGAAAATTCCCTTGAATAAGAGAAGATAAAGAAGTTTATGTTCCATAATTTTATATTTCATATGATCCGGTAATTTCTATATTTCTATATTTTAATTATTTAAACAATTATTTGAATAAACACAAGTACATAACATCATCTTTAATAAAATTACTATAATTGTACAAGTATATTAATACTATATCTAAATTCGACAATAACTAAATTATTAGTCAAGGAATTGAAATTTCATGAGCAAGAATCTCAAGACTAGAAGGCAAAATGCCAAATTCTTTGGAGGACATAAAAGCAATGTGATGGTTATGATTGAGCTCCTTCCATAAACTTGAAATTAATACTTGATCCAACTTTTGATTGCTAGCCATTACCTCCATATTAATTAACTTAATTCGGTTAATCATCTTTTGTAATTGTACTTGAATACATTGTTGATCCTTTTCATTGCACTTAATTAAATCTTTCAACTCTTCAACCTCTTTTCTTGAGGACTCTAAAATGGTCATTGTCTTTTGCACCTCTTTGTTAGCCTTATTTATCTCTTCTTCCATATCTCCATATTTGTTTTTAAAACTCGAAAGATGTTCCTCGAGCTCTTTCACATTTTTATTTGAGAATGCAAGTTTATCCTTTGTCGAGTGTAACGTAGATCGCAAGGATGAGACTTCTTTTTCCAACAATTCCGATTTCATTTCCAAATCACAATTTCTTTTACTCAAAGAAGAAATTTCGGACGAGAGTTGATCGTGGATATTTTGTAATTCTACCTTCATCTTTTCCCTTTCGCCCTTGCAAATACAAAGCTCATCTAAAAATTCATCGGATTCCTTCTTACATGACTCCAACTCAATCTTATAAAGTTCAAGTTCAAAATCAATCAAAGCAACCTTTTCATATGCTTTTTGGAGTTTCAAACACAAGTCATTTTGGACCTTTTTAAGCTCCAAGACTTCATCATTCGAAGCTTTCAAACTAACCTTCATAGATTCGACTTCAAGTTTTGCTAATTCACATTGGTGATTTGAATTTTCGAGGGCCTTATCTTTTTCTTCAAGTTGTTTTCTCAAGGAATCGTTGACAGAATTAGTAGGGACAACGACACCAAAAGAAGACCAATCAAAGATTACATTATGGATTGGTCTATAAACTTTCCCTGCTACAAGAAAATAGCAAGCACCATTGCAATTGACGTAAAAAATACCGACTTTCGGCCTTAAAATAAGAGACTCATACAACCTCTTTAACATGGATTCCTTTACCTGTGTTCCATATATCATAAGTTTATCACTCCGTAGGTCTATTGTACGAATCGTTTTGCGGTTATCTTCAGCATTGATTTGCTCCATTCGATATACAAACTCGTCATCATAATAGTTAGGAGTGATGAAAACATCCGGAGTTTCGTCTAAATTGTATATCACCATTTTGTTATGAGAAGAAAAATAAATTTGCTCAAATTTGAAATTGGTGAAACAGAGGAGATTGAGAAAGTAAAACCAAAGGATTGTTGTTTATATAACAAGTTTCCCTAAAGTTGAAGTTATGACAAATGCATATGTTTCTTGCTCATAAAGCTTAGATTCCACACAAGCTACGTATATGCAAGATACTATTTTGTTTCAAATGGGTAATTGAGGCCCCTCAGAAACCCATGCAAGGCACGTAATAGCCATGTATGCTTTTAACTTAAAAAGAATTTCAAACTCTAATTCAACCCGATTGAACTTACGACCATTTATAAAATCCCGACCTGTAACTAAAATCATGATATTTGATCTTTGTGTTACTTCCAAACTTTCATTTTGCTCATACCATTAAACAAGTTCACCCATATCTTAGTAGTTAAGTATGAAGTATGAACCATGGGATCAAGTATCGGTTCTAGCCGTTATAGCGAACAAGGTGTCTTGTTCTGTTCCCATAAAAAAACACTTGATATCACCTCAAAATACAGTAACATAACCTCGAAAAATTTTATGAAGCTTTCTCGAAGAAACGTCATGGCAAAATTTAGTAACATCCTATTAATAAAACCTTTGTGCACGAGCTAACAATGGGAGATAGAAAAGCCACTAAGGAAAACTTTGGTGAAAAATATGAATGGTTATTTACTCAATCAGTAACTGAAGAGATGAGTCGTGTAGTTATAAGAGCTCCTTACGAATTAAAGAGCTTTCTAAAGGGGCCGTCCTTTCTGTCTTTAGCAGCTTCAGTTAGGGCAAGGAACCTCTTGAAACCTGTCGTAGCTGCTCCACGGCCTAATGCGGCTGCTCTAGCAAGCACATCCTCCCCAGAAGCAGCGACAGAGGCTGATGCTGGATTGACAACAGCTGTCGGCCCTGGTGCGGTGGGGGGAACGGGTAATGAAGATGGAGCCGTCATTGATGGTTGCTTGATGCTGGACCCATGTTTGTTGAAGTCGTCTAGTATGGTCTGTTGATCTGCCTTCTTAAGTCCCTGCTTATTCCAAGATTTTTTAAATTAGTTAAATTTCAATCCCCCAAAATGCATATTGCGTGCTATATATTGTAATGAGGATTGCGTACAAACCTTCCGCTCTCTCTTTCAATTCCCCATTTTTTCCCCTTATTACTACAACTCCCTCCTATCATGGAATTGGCCCATTATTTTATATCCAATTCAACGGAACTGTCTCATCTTTTAAGGTTGGCAAAAAAAAATTAACATATAAATCTTACAAGTTATAACCCCCATTTTATCAACCATTATCAGTCATTTTAAATAAATCTTCATTAGATGCCTACCACATTTGCTCTCTTTAAGCTTTGTGCCGACAGCAAATGAGGCAATTTCAAAGAATGAGAAAGGTTATTTATTACATACTGATATGGACTCGCAAACATTCTCTTCGCTTCTTAGTCTCTCGGTGTATTCACTAATTGAGAGAGACGGTTCCAACTATTCCTAAACTAATGGTGCATTCACATTTCACAGGCAGCTAGTAAATTCAGGTGAATAGAGAATGCAATACAAATGCTCCTGATAAAAAGACAAACCTAAATACGGGTACGAAGCTCGATTCTAGTCCATTAAAATCAAGCCAAATCAATGTACAACTACACACAGACGGAAACGAAATTCGAAAAGCTTAAAATGAAAATAGAAGGGCAAAAAAACACCTTGAGTTCCAGAATTCTCTGAAATTCCGAAGGAGTACCCTCCGGCAATAGAGCACGATATGTATCTGCGACAGAATCCATAGGGGATAGTATAACCTGGTAATAACAGATTATCAGCCGACAGCAGAACGCCAAATAAGTGCTGACTGTAAGTCAACAACACATTCACTTACCTTCAAAAGGGCTTCAGCTTTGCTCATCTCACGGCTAACAAATTTAGAGTAGCTAGTAGCTCCAGTTGTCTAAACACACACACACACACACAAAGTGTTGATTACAAAATGACCAAGTCTTAGTCAAAAATGAGTTTGGGACAATTAGGGTAAGCTAATATGAATCATCACCGTCAACAACAACAAGAAGTATTCTACACACTATCATAAAATAATAAAAATGCTTACAAACTTTTTTCCCTTTAAAAAAGTTTAAAAAATTTAAGTAAATAATATGATTGATAATAACTATAAAAGCAACATAACAAACACTCATTACATGAAAAGTGAGTACAAGGATAATTTATGGGAAAAACTCAGGGATATTTAAAATGATAACAAAAGAGGAGATGAAAACAAAAAAGTCGTACTATTAAGCAAAATAGGTATTCTAGAGAAAAAAGTGGCAATAATATTATTCAAATCATACAACAAAAAAGAAACCACTCTCAAATCCATAAATTTCTCGCATCATTTCTTAATCAATCCTTCCTTATATATCCACACCATAGCATACACATCTTCGGTAACAGATAGTGTGAAAAAAACAAGATAATTGCATAAAAGATACAGTGGAGAATAGAAACAATTGAAATGATAAAAAATAAATAACGACCTTCTAAAGACTACATATAAGATGATTACAGAGGTGCACAAACTTCTCAGCCGAGAGAAGTAAGAGCCACTACAGGGCCATTTGGTTCAAAGTATCAGGTAAGGGAAAAGGACTACATTCAACAAGAACAAAAGGAAAACAAAACCTTCATAATCTCTCATATGGTTAGTACCACGTGTTTCCATAAGCAAAATTGCATCTTTATTAACAAAATATAGATTATTGTAACCACATAAAAAACGGGTATCAACATTTGGGATGTTGTAATGAGCGACCAATTCCAATTCCCCTTTCACCTTTGCAAAGTCGCTTTAGCCAGACATCATTGTCAACTAGAAACCATGGTGGATCGCCAGTAAGAAGAAAATGGTGGTGGCCTGGTGGGTTGACATGAGAGAGAGAATAGTGGTGGGTCGAAGGAACATTATTGGAGGTGAAGGCAAACCAGATGGTGGGTCAAAGAACGTTAGTCCATGTGATGGAGTGGTGGAGATGCAATAAAGAGACAGAATGACGTCGAAAGTGGGTGCAAATAGATGGTTCTGATGGTGATGGTTGTAGTGAAAGTGGTTTTATGTGCTTGTACTGAGGGAGGGAGGTCGTAGTGGGTTGTGGAAGTGGTGGTGGTGGTGGTGGTGGCGGCGGTTGTAGTGGCAATGAAATGGTGGCACTATGGTGTAGACCAAGGGTGTTAATTGGTGTTTCACAGTGATCAGGTGGTCATGTGCGGTGACTAAAACCCGGGGGATGCAGAGTATGGGGATAGAGAATTTCAGGTGAGTTGATTGTGGGAAAGCGGAGAAGGGAATTTAAATAGAGTGAACAAAAGCAATCAAAGAGAACATGGCATGACTCCCTTCATCTTTCTTAATTCTCTGAACCAAATGGTCCCCAAATCTTTACTCCAGATAATAGTCCAGGTAATTTGAGAAATTATTATATGCGCCTTTAAAAATCTACAAACTGATTATAAGAGATGGTTTACGCCGATACTTCAGACAGCTCAACTAGCAGAAAAATTAGCACAAATGTAATATAGAAACAATCAGAAAGCATTAGGAAAGGAAAATTCTAACAAACTCACTTGTTTAGCAAGCGAAGGAACCTCCAAAAGAATCGTTTTCACAGCTTGAGTGTCCAAGAGCATCTGAATAGAAATGACATTGTTAAGAAAAACATAGCTCCCGCCTATAATATCGTTGAATATAAGCATGCTATTACGATAAAAAGTCATGTCAAGGAATGTGTGAGACTGCTACTCCACAATATAAGAAGCGCAAACTATATAGCGAGCATTTTGCTTTATTCCCTATACTCCAATATCAAAGAACCGCGAATCTTAGCTCCATTGCCAATGGAAATGAAAATACAGAGGTAAGCTAAAAGATGGCTATGTACAGCCACCCACGTTTGCCCAGATTAGATAATCGTAAAGCTGTGAAATAGTTCAGGCTAGGATACATTGTTCTGTGAATGTAGCCGCAGGGCTCCTTAGGCAGGGCACCGAGGGAAATACTTCACATGTGTGTGCATAAATATAAGTTACCTGTTGCGCTCCAGTCTCCGAAATCTGCTTGCACTTAAAAATGTTGAGATAAAAGCGCGGGCCAAGAGATGACGCAAGCTGCAAGACATTTAAGACATTTGGATCATTCAGCAATATGAAATGCACAGAAGTTCCTTCAAAGAATACTTCCTCTGTTCCATTAGGATGTAAACATTTTAATAAAATACTCCTCACAAATGAATAAAAATGTATTCATCAACACAGGAAGTACATTATTGGTATCACAAAAAAGAGAGCACAATCAGATGTGAGGCCATTGGCAGTAGTGTACAGGGTTACCGCATGAAGTATCATATCAATCAAAATATTCAGTAGAAATTAATATTTAGTTTGTATAGCTTAGCATGAATAATCATCAGCATGGAAAATCTCAGAGTTAACTGTACCAGACATCTCCGAACATGCACATAGCGCGATAAAGGGATAGGATGTCCGATGTCGAAGCCAGTGTGCAAAAGCTTCTCCCCATGGCACGATAAAGGGATAGGATGTCGAAGCCTTACCCCTCAAAATATGACCCATAATGAATCTTGTGTCGACAATGACGAAGATTCCACAAAGAACAAAGTAAAATGTGCATGAAAAATGGATAATAACCAACTGAGTATAAATGAGACGTATTCTTAAATACCTTGTCAAGGAAAAACTGGAAGTAAATAGACGACAGAAGACTCCCAAGGACAGGAATACTACTCGTTAGGATTGTATTTATTACATTAACGTACCTGCAAACATTAAAATTTTAACTGTGAATATTTACTTAGCCCATAGTCATATCAGTTACATGTCCAAACAAATATGCAGCTTACTCTGATTGGTCGCCTACACTTTCCAATGTTGCCCAGGGAACACGTGACATTGCAGCCATTTCAGTATCAAATTTGGATTCCAATCCGTGCACCAAAGTTATCAATGATTTTGTGATGACTGCTGAATACTCATCCTGCACGATTGGAAGATTTAAATAGACAACTCAAGCAAAGGTCCTACAAATCATTAATGATAAGTAGTCAATTTACCTACAAATTACTGATAAATGGTAAATTACCTGCACTTCTGACATATCAACTCTGTCTGCAAACAGGGGATCAATTATCTTGGATATATTTTCTGCCAATTCACCAGCCTAAGGGAAGGAAGAAAGCGTGTAAGGCATGCAATTTCATTAAACAAGTATTTAAGAATATTTCAGACAGCCAAGCTAAATTGTATAAACTGATGCCCAAAGGATATCATGTAAGCTATATCCAATACGGTTTTTCTAACGTGTGCCCATAGGGCACATGTTAATAACCCATATATGGCAAGATTAACAACATATCCTAATGAGAAATTGAAGTATAAACTCATTTTTGCCATAATTAGAGAGATTATCTTATTAATCTTGCCATATTTAAGTTATTCACGTGTGCCCACACGTTAGAAAAACCGTATCCAATAAAGTAACAAACTAAATCAATAAGAAAATGCATCAAGAACAAGCGGCTTTAACTACTCAACATTATCGGTACTCCCTAAGGAACCATCTTCCAAGCTTCATTCACGCAACGCTACATGTTCCTACGTATAGCCACAAATTACAGCTTTACAAAAACACATTCGGGTCCACTCGAGCCTATAATGTACCCAATACAACAATACCCGTGTCTTTACCCCTAGGCTAAGACCTCCTTTGAAAGAGTCAATCTAACTTTCAACTACACAACTTAGTTTCGTCAAAAGATATTAAATTGATATTGGTATTACTCTAATAAAACGCTAAACTATTTATTTAGAAGATAAATATAGAAGCAGCAAAATTTGTTAAATCTTGGACACACTAGCGGTAATTGGCAAAGGATATAAAAATGCAACAAAAAAAAAAAAAAAAAAAAAAAAGATAGCAGCAGAAAGCTTTGACAAATGACAAGCCCTGGCATAGTCTCCTAATTTTAGTAACTATTTAGAGGAAAATGACATCAAGAACAAATAGCTAAAATGACTAATGATGATAGGAAGAGCGAGAGGGGAAAGAAGTTATATACCAAGAAAGTTTCTATCTATCTTTCAACAGAAGGCAAGGATATCACGTATTACTTATTATGTTAGGAGTCAGGACATCAGCATGAACTAGGGACACAACCCTAACAAAATGCTAAAAAACTCCTCTTTTAGCTGGCTGTTTTACCCAAAGCTTGTATCATATCAGAAGCTGCAGACATATCAACACATATACCTCGGCCTCCAGACATTTTATCTTAATTACCAACTTAAGCATATATGTCATAGTTTTTGAAAAGTGTCACTTCATAGAAGCACATTCCCATATATCTATTGTATAAAAAATAGAAAAAAGATTGAGATATTCAACTTCCTAGCCACAAAATGTACACAACTACTACATGAGTGAGTGCTCTTGATGATGCAAAATAAGACTAGGCAGAAGCAACCAATCTAAATCGTTTGGCCACTATGCGGTCTTTAACCAATTTGAAGCAGATCCAACCAGATTCTATCAGCACTATATGATGAAAGGAAAAATTAATATATGCAAGACTGACTGGATCAGAAGAAAACTCACCGTTTTATGACAGTATTCGGCGGTATTTACAATGTAGCAAATCATCCTCTCATCTTTCTCCGACGTCTGATTCAAGAAACAGGAAGGGGAGATAATACAATCAAAAAGGGTAAATATACTCTACATCAAGACAAAAACAAAGAAATGAGTTTGAATCAAAAACATGCTGATGAAACCTTAATTTGCCCATCCATTCCAGTGGCTGCTGCTACAATTCCTGTCCCACCTTTTGGTAGTCTGCCAAATAGCTTTGTTGCATATGCTTTAAGCATTTTTTGAAATACCTAGCAGCATAAACCATGATAATATTTAATAAGGCTCGTCATTTTTACAGTCATTGGCATGTAATGTTACATTTTTTCGATCCAACAACCACTTAGCATGTAACTTCATACTCTCTTTCCTTTGTCTGATTACATTTTATGGCATCCTAAAGTTTACCAAGCTATTAGAGTTACCACAAAAAATTAAGCAAGGAATGCAAAGAAAATCTTACAACTAGTACACTAAACAAGTGGCTTACATACTCAGAAGTGATGATCCTAGGAAAAGTATATCTAAACCAGTACGTAGGAACTAGAAGTGAGAAAAGGAACTAGAAGTCATCATTAAGAAGGTACTTCTCCATTGGTCTTATATTACCATGATCACTGAATCTTCATAATGCACTTGTTCCCTTTGAAAGTGTGATAAGGCTTCCAGGAAGTGCAGCTCTCCTTAATTACCAGATGAATCAACCAATCATTCTTAAGAATAGGTAAAATCGTGGAACAAGCAAAAAAATTTAGCGTGAAGCCCAAAGAAAGCTGAAGGGTATTTTAAAAATAAAATTCAATTGAGATCATGAAAATCATACTCTTATGTTACCTCATAACTAATACTCCTCCACACCCAAAAAAAATTAAATCACTTCAATTATGATTCATTTTTATCGAAATAAAGCAAGTACCATAAAAGCCACTATATCAAATATTTAAGCGCATTCCATTTGACCCTCTCTATTTGCTTCTTTCAGTTGAGGACAGTATGACGACTAAAGCAATTTCAGCTATTGTCTATAGTCGATTATTTGTATTTGAATAAACCATAATGGAAATGTGAAAAAAAGATTGGGTCTGAGGGAGTGGCATTAAGGTATCTTGTTGCGGAATAAACAATTAGCCATTTAATATGATTTTTTATATATAATCCATTGATCAAACTAGCAAAAATGGTTTGATCTTACGATAGGTTGGTTGGAGGAATGAGTAATGCCTCACTCTGACATTGGGAGTAGTTTTTTCACTTTGGGCAAACTAAGAGAGCAGACCAGTTCCTGTTGACATTAGAATTATAGACGTGCAACTAGTCGAATAGGATTGCGCATGATTTCCACTCCAACTAGGATTACGACATACACACTACCATTGTTAAGCAAGGAGAAGCATACAAGACTTACTCCAACTCAAAATATAGACACATGCTAGTTTTACACCTATGACCTACCTGCATTAGGAGTGTGCATGTCTACTCTACCATTAATCAAACTAGTAAAGATGATTTTATGATAGGTCACTTCGAGGTATATGTGATGCCTCACTCCAGAACTGGACGTAGACAACACTTTGGGGGGGAAAAAAGAGTACACACATTCCTATTAACAATTGGAACAGAGTCATACATTCACTCTCCTAGTTGAATTAGAGGTGTGATCTTTACTCCCGACTAGGACAAAGACTTGCACACTACCACTCATACTTAGATTAGAAGAAACATACATGACTTTCACCTACTCGGATATGGAGGCATGCTAGTTATCCTACCCGAAAAAAAGGGACACGAGTGTTTCAGTGCTCATGAGGTCAACTTTGATAAGGCATATCTCTCATAATATTTGGAATTTTGGAGCAAACCCAACTGGAGACGAAGTTCTTACATGTGAGATACACGTGCTTGATATTGAGCGGTCATAATCAACGCGGGCTACGTGGACTCAACAAGTCCTAATTCTGTCCCTAGCTTATTTATGATATATTTCAGTTATGATGGAATAAAGCAAAATGCCACACTAGAGAAGTTGCGTTTCATTATATTATAAAGTATTAGTCCTTTCGATGCAGTTCTCAACGCATTGCCATCGTGGGTCATTCGGAAACAACCTCTTTTGTTGCTAACACAACAGTAAGGCTGTGTTCATACGACCTCTCCTTACCCCCCGCAATTTGCGGGAGCCATTGAGGCACTGGGTAATGTTACTGTTATTGATGTTAGCATTGTTTACAACTTTGTTTTCCTTGTTGACAAAGGATCAAAGTAATTAGTTTCTTAGTAAAATAGAAGCCTTGAGCCACAGTGTTATGTAAGCAAGATTGATAAACACAGTTCGAGAGTTCAGGTTAAACATAATTATGTTTGTCGTTTTCATCTAACACAAACGTAGCTTAGTTCCGTATTGAATAAAGTCTTACATGCAAAAACAGAGTCTTTGACTTCAGCACTCGCATTACCATTACATAAAGCTGAGTTTACCAACACCAACCTTGAATAAATTGAAGAGTGTTTGATTCTTTGTCAAAGCACTACACCGCTTCAAGCTTCGCCTGATTATAAGAAAGACCTGCATTTTAAAACAATACTAACTAATTCAGTTCACTTCTAGAATGATTTTCCTGAAACTAAGATACACAGTGTATTAAAGATTAGTGCATCTTGTAGGCCTGGGGCAGATAGAATCTTATATCAAAAGCTACATGACTCTAGTGCCCCAGATTTTTCTAACCTTTCCTTCTAGATATTACGACTTAGACCCCTAAATGTTTACATTTTGAACTATATTGTTTGTTGGTAAATCAATCCTACTTATATTTTCACTAGTTTCTACCTGCATGCTACTGGATAAGATGTTAGTCTGACTTCCTTCTTCAATAGCCCAGGTTTCTTCCTGAAATCAAGACAACAAACTTACTATAAACACGATATATACTAGATAGAAGGAAGGAGTGACCCATATATACCAAGAGGTACCTGAACAAGTTTCTCTAAATGCTCCATCAGTGTTTTTTCCTCCAACTCAACGTAAACATTCAGATGAGGCTCAAAACAAGATGATATAATCCCTCGAAAGTTGAACTACAAAATCACCAACTCAACATCAGATATACATCAAATCATGAAAAAGGGAACAGATAACCAAAATGGTTAACATGAAGAATTTTGATATGGCGGATAATCTTTTTCAAGAAAAGAAAAAACACATTATTGAACGACAAAATAGGAAAAGTGCACGAGCAGACCAAAAGTCTTAACAATTCAGACACGCCAAGGAAAACTGATATCTCACTATCTCAAAATCCTTTATAAGCTTATAGCTGATGTTGGATTTGAAGATTTGGACCATCTTATTCAAGTTTCCTTCCTAAATTACACTTAGGACACTCTCCCCTTGATTTCACACAACAGACCTTTAGAGCATTGTCAGACTCCTAATAACAGAAACTACAAGAAAATTATCTTTATTGATCCCGTGTTATTGTTTTAAAAGGCGTGAGACGCCCCAAAGCAATTGGCTTCTTGGAGCCTTGAGGAGAGGCGTATGCCTTGCTGCATAGTCGAAATTACAACATACTCAAATAATGTTAGTTTTCAAAAAGAAAAACCTCACTATAACCACGTCGTCACAACCACCGCCAACCGGATTAACCCACCCATGATTTATCCGAGCGACAAAAACATATTTAGGTTAAGTACTCCGGACCTTCAGTACTGTTAGTTTTCAGAAAGATAATTATTAGGTTTTAGACTTGGGTCTAAATATTAATTATTGAAAATATTTAAAACAAATGCGAGAGAGAAGCTAGAGAAGGAAGGAGACCAAGGAGGAGTCAAGGACAAGAGTAAAATTGTAATCAGAGAATGGCTAGGAATTGAGACGCCATATCCCCATTAATTAACTCTAAGTTTTTCTTCACCAACAATGGAGAAAATAAATAAATTAATAAAGGAGGATGAGCAAAGTTACCCCATCTCCGGGAACTGAATAATCTTTCTGGGTATCCCTTTCCTGTAAGTTACAAATGAACAATATCAGCATAATGTGCCAGGTCTAGTAAACATTACCAAAATATAAACCAGACGAAAATCTGAAGCATACTTCGCTTCCAGTCCCTTGGTTTGCAGCAAGCTTCTTCTCATATTTTTTCTTTATATCTGACACCGTCTGAGTCGGATTGTCTCTTTTATCTGCATCATCAGCATCATTTCCAGATTCTCTAATTGTACTCCCTCCAAACTTCTCTGCCAATTCTTCTTCAAACTCCAAAGTTCGCTGAAGCGCCTATCAAATTTTAGGAAAGAATTGTTCATAACAACAACAAAAAAAAGATGCTGGTATTTGTAGATTGTAGGATGCTGGTCACAATTTGAGACAGAAACTGGAAATCAAGCTTTGAGCCACCCGTAAAATCACTCAAACTAATGACATCTACATGCTCAAATGTAGACGGGGTTGCAGGGAGATAGTATTGAGGTCAGTATGGTCATGTCCAATAAAAGAAATATTAACTGGTCAATGAACCATTACATCTGGTAGAAGTGAATGTAATATTCTATACAGGAAAAATACTTCATGCAAAGGTAAGGTAATCGGTAAAGCTGAATAGACAGCATACGGACACAGTCTGCAAAAGTCCTCAAGTAAATCATAACCAAACAACGACCAAGATTAAAACCATACAGTGCCCGAAGAAAAAGCCCAACTCACTTACTAAGCATGTACCACGTACCATCAGTAAAGTCCCTACATCTGGTTTTTCCTTCATATAACCAAGTATATCCTCAAGCTGTGTTCTGCAATGACGGAAGACGCAGGCAAAGAAATCATTCCAGCACGATCATGATTCATTTCATGACCTTCCGTCCTTAGCTTAATAATATAAAAAAGCGCGCCTCAAGTGCCCCTAAGGTGCGCCTTGGGATGAGGCACTAGCAGTAGCAGGGAAAACCTAATAATAGAGAAATTGAGAAAACAGCTTCATTGGAGAGATCTAGGGTATTGCTAATGTCATTTGCTTGTGATGAATGATAAGTCATATAAAGTTATAAACTACTTTCCCACAGCTACTGCTTGTATTTCCTTGATCCTGTAAGACTCCAGAAAAAGAAATACCTTGTCAACTTGCAAAACTGGATGCAAAGTAAATAAGGAACACGCCAAGAAGAAGGGAAAATCTTCCATATCTCATCATTTGTTCTTAATCGACGCTTAATCCATGCATATCTCCTTTCCGTTTTATCCAGCTTTGCGAGTTCTATTACACAGTGGCAGGGAAAAATAAAGACAATTAGAAACAAAGAAGGTTTATTGACTGATATTTGGTAGTGAAAGCAAATGTTTTAAATAACAACCATTTGATGCAAAGATTAAAAAAAAGCAAACAGCGAAAAGGATACAAACCAGCTCCTTCAAAAATTTGTCTGTAAGAAGTAAGTTCCCTATTGCAGAAATTCTTCACTAGTTCTTCACGCACGGAGGGTTCCAAAGCATCAACTACTAAACAAGCATCTGATAGCTGCTGCAGTAATTTACTGTCTTCAGTTTCTCTTCCTGTACCTAAGCTGAGGTTTCAGAAATTAATGATAAGGAAAAAATCTTAACGTACACAGGCTCAGTGCAAAAATTAAATTATGCGACCCTTGAATATTATCCTGAAATAGGTGTTACAACACCTAAACAGCCTAGCAATACATCCCTGAACAGAACGCGGCCAATTGCAACTTCGAGCTAAAATTACACTAAAGATGGAATTTACTTGAAGAGCCTAGCAATAGATATTCAATCAAAGCTCAAATAATAGATGTCGACCCAGATGAGAATTTACATATATGACAGTCAACAGATACAAGAGCAATTGAGCATACATTCCACTTGAAAGTTAGTCGATGAAAAAAATGTGTCTCCTACTTCTGCTAAAGATACCATCATCATCAATATTATAATATTAAGGAATTTAGACAGATACCAAGAAATGTTATAAAAAAGAGCCTCAAACCTTGAAAAGTCAGAGAATACATGAGACTTCAGGATCTGTTTAATGTTCTTGAATTTTTCACGCAACTCTGTTATTTTGGGAACATCTCTATAGGCTTCAAAATGACCACACAACTGATTAACAGCCTGATACACAACAACAAAAACAATAAGATTACCATGATTCCTCAAAGGCTCTCATTGTGTTAAAGTGGTCACGTGTATGAAACCTTTTCCCTTGGTTGTAACACATAAAGATGCTAATAGCCAGATATGCAACAACGAAAAGAACAAGGAATGTATAAGAATACTTTCTTATGTGCTATTAAATGGAAGAAAAAATTAAAATAAAACCCTCAAACAGTGTCAAATAGACAGGCCACATTTCAAAGTTAGCGTCACCATTGAGTCAGAGACTTAAGTTTAATTAATACAAACTAAATAAATAAATTTGATATACAGCAGCTAACAACAACACAAAAAAAAAAAAATATATATATATAATTGCCTTTGGCAACTAGATAGTAGATACCTCCAATTGAGCAGCTACCTCCTTATATTGCCTTTTCGAAGCCATCACTTGAAGTTGTTCAACAGCGGACACTGCCAAACCATTGACAATTTGATGTTAGCTTTTCAACTCAAAAGAAGCATATGAAATTATCTAAAATGGTGTCAGGAGGAGGAGGAGGAGTCATTTATCACAATTTAAATAAAACACTACCATAGGAGTAACATGTAACAGCAATTTAAACCCCAAAAAAAAATGCAACTATATCCATCCATCTGAAATAAATTAGTGGAAGAACTATATATATTACGTGAAATCTTAGACATATGTTTTATTTTATAGGGCACTATTATGCATTCATGCATCTCAACCGCAGAATTTGAGTTCTTTTGACTTAAGTCTTTAATTGTGCTCACTTACTGGAAGGGTGGAAAGAAGATGTACTATCAAGGAGGAACGGTGCCTTTTTTATATGACAAATTTCATAAAAGACGCTGTGGTTTTAGTGTCACTGTTCCCTTAATATGTAGAAGGTTATTCTCCCTTATATGTTGTATGGTGGTGCATACTCTATGGGAGAAAACTTTTAGACCTATTGCAGATGTGTATTGAAATTCATGCGGGGGATATATCACCAGTATAGTTCTCTTGCCATCGTCAGATGGTTGAACCGTTGAAAGTCAACCTCTAAACTGGCAGACTATAAGAAGGTAGGAATTATTAACTTGCATCATATAATATATTCATTAGGATAAAAAAGAAAAAGACATATCAGGAACTAACCTAACATGGTAAGACGATGGAGAGCTGTGATAGTAGTCGTTATGTGCTTCTTTGCGAAATCCAGCTTCTTAATGTCACGACAAATCTCCTGTACCATGGTCTCGCTCTGCTCCGCCTTGGTTTTAATTTCACGTATCTTATACATGAGTTCCTATTGAAGTGAAACTGATTGAATATAAACTGGAAATTGCAATGCCTAGAAGAAGTAAAAGCAATGACTGACGAAAAAAAACCATAATCATTTAGAAGAACTTTACCAAGCAAACATTTCATGATCTAAAAAATTAAGTAAATCGCATTAATAAATTAGATTTACGAACCTCCACTGCGTGAGTAGCTGCAGCAAGATCTTCTTTAGCTTTAGTACCTGAATTACTCTAAATTACAAGAAGTTAACCATCAAATTCAGAACCCATGACAAGAAGTTAGTATTTAGGATATGAAACATTAATGAATAAAGATAGATTCAGAAGGAGGAGAAAGACGCAATATAGATTAAAGAAAGAGTCACTAAATTAACATCCACTTTCAAGGTTGCATACTTACATCATTTTTATCTACATGAGCACATTGTCTATACTCAACTAACTCAAGTTACCCACTAAAAGTCTTTAACAACACAAATCATGCAACTCCTTAAGAGTCAGATTTCTTTGCCAACATAAATTTGAGTGGGTGACAAATCCTATGCAGTAGAGGTCAGCCTCCACAGAAAGATATTGCCGGATTCTTTAAAGTTCACCACAAGGATAATGCTTAACTCAAGTTGTGAAATAATATTATCGTGTGTGAATCGTCTGCTAAAGAACCCAATCGCAGATCATGAAAAGAAAAAAGGTGAAGGCAACAAAAGTACACCTTCCTTTACTTACATGTCTCTAACGCACTGTCACATTTACATGGCTAGAAGTTTGGTTCTTTCATCTATCCCCTTAATGTCCCAAAATTTTCTGAACACTCATTGTTGTATCCTATGAGCCTGGCCCTGACTAGGACACCCAAAATACAAATGAAACACTACACACTTTTCGGCTGCTCTCTAAATCTTTTGAGTTGCCTCTATTCTTTTCTCTAACTAATCTCAGTTTCACTATTGTCTCTTATGAGGTCATCGATACCTTAGCCTCCCCAGCTGAGGCGGAATCATACACATTAATTGAGTGGAAATATAATTATTACGGTCTCAATAACTGCTATTCTGATCATTAAATTGACTAAAAAATAGCGTAAATATGAGGCTTAGTAACATTTGTCTCCCTAAATCCAATTGCATGTCAAAAATGCATATCTAGACCTCAGAATCATTTGTATCTATCTATTTCATCTACCTTTGAAACAAGCTATGAAACCAACAGGGTTTCTGATTTTTCAGTCCTATAAGTAGGACAAAGCTCATTCCTACTTCTATAAATATTTATTTCCAATTTGACTCTACCTTCCACTTAGTGTCCTTAACCTCCATCAGTCCTTCTCCAAGATTAGCCTTGTGCTCTATACACTCACTTTTCCATCACCGACTTAAAAGTTATGTCTAATCATCATAACCTCCGGTCGTCTCTGATATCATCAGCTCTAAAGGATTACAAAACAAGCATGATTTCAATCAAAAAAATACATGATGCCAAATATGGAGTACAACAAAGATAAACATGTTGACCTATAACACGCCAAGTAACAAATAGCCTAGACACAACTTCCTCATTAACTTAAGAAATCATAAAATGCTTGGTGTGAGTATACCTGCTGTCTAACAGCTGCTAATATCGAAGCATCCACGCGGCGAATTTCACCATGTATCTTTTGCATAAGTGGTTCAACACCAGATAATGATGCCTCTGAATTTCATATCAATCAAACAATCAATAAAAGGACACCAATCCAACTTAGCAACTCCAAATGCTAACATTATGTGATATTACATAATCAATAAACCAGGCCCGTTGAATAGGGCGTTAAGAAGGTTCTAGGAACCGGGGCCCAAAAGACAAGGAGCCTAGAAATATATAATACAATGCGCGTGAACGTTAATGAAAAAAGTCTCCTGGTGCGACGGTAGGAGCTGTTTATTACACCTCGTATCTCGTGGCGTTTGGCCAAAATGTACTTTTTTAATTTTTGTGTAAAGGAGGGCCCCACTCTGATTAATGTAGCAGATTAGTGAGTGGTCAGTTCTATGAAGTATTGGTTTCGAAATCCCCACTTCCTAACTTGTTCAATTTTTTGCCTGGAATCCATGGAATCATTTAGGGGTAAATTTTATTTGGGAGATAATTACTAGAGAAGTTAATTGCTAGGGTAATGAATTCTTTGACGATTGGTTTGGCATTTGAGGATAATGATTATTATGGTGATCTTTTACCCTAGTAATCATTACCCGGGGGAGGGTGGGTAATGTATTACCCTCCTATGAGAGTAATAGTTTCCGGAGCTAAATAATTAACCTTATAACAAACCTAGAAAAAACAGCATATGTATTACTCCCCTATTCATTCCCCCTCTATTACCCTCAATCCAAGCAAGCCCTTAAATTTGAAGGTTTAAAACATGAATACCATAGCTAAGTAATTCAAATAAAATGTATCTTCTTTGTACAAAAAGAACTCACATTATGTTTTAAAAATTAATTCCTTGTAATTTGATTAGTGAAGCCCTATCTTTTACGCAAAATAACTTTTTCCTTTAAAACAAGCCTCAATTTGATCTTTAGAACAAGGCCCCTCAAAGTCATTTGACGGCCCTGCAATAAACTCAAACAAATAATTCGAGATTCTAAAATTACATGAAAATTGCTACTCGCCTTCTCTTTTCTACCTTCCTCCTCTCACAAATCACAATCGGTTAAAATAGCATATATTTTGCCTCATCCACTTGTCATCCGACCTCACAGAATATATATTAGTTTAACCGATGGTTGAAGAGAAGGTTACAGGGAGAAGGTAGATAGCAACCCTCGAATTACACAACCCGCAAAGCCTAAGTCCTCTAGTATCACCAACGAATTCAAGGGATTGTGATTATGATGCAATACAAAGTAAAGTAGCATAATCAATAAACTAACACAATAAAAACTATAATATCACATTAACAGCAAACTAAACGAATCCAAACAAAGATAAGAGCTCGAAATGAAGAAACGATTTCGACGAAAAGAAACAGAATCAAATTGAGCATAGCAAGTAAAGCAGACCTGTAGGAAACATCTGGTTAATGTACTCAAGAGTACTTGATTTATCCATTGATCGAGGAACAGACATCTTCTCGACAATTCCTACCAATCAATAAGCTCGATTATCATCAAATAAACCAATAATTGCATCATAATGCGAAAATTAACCAATAAAAAAAGAAGATTTTTCAAAATCCGAAGAATTGCATCATAAGTTAAGGAAAGATTTATAGAACAATTGAACAGCATTGGAGAAGTACACGAATCATACCTGTGTTGAATCTAGTGTTTGTCGCACTAATTTCTGAAGAAATTTAGGGTTTTGGGTTGTTGATTTAGTGATGAATGTGTTGATCAAGGAAGAAGAAGGAGATCCGAAACAATGGAAGTTATTTAATGAGAGCTCTGAATTAATTTATTTTTTTACTTTTCACTGTATATATATTTTTATATTTTATCGTAATTTTATTATTCGGACTCACCTTAGATTTCAGAGTTATCCTCATACTCTCGTACTCTATCTTTCACTATGAGTTTAGGATACCCCTTAATTTTGTCATCTTTTCAATGGTACACCTACTTTTAGGAGACCGCTTATGATACCCTTGAGGTTTCATTTTTGTACTCGTGTACCCCTTTATGTAACAATCGTTAACGGAACGTTAAATTTTGATGACGTGACAATATTTAATAAACTAAAAACTAATATTATATATGAAATAAAAATAAAAGTTTGAACAATTCCCATGATACTCCTATGTTTTATACATTCTTCCTCATATATTCTTAAGATATAACAATTTTCTCATGGTACTAATGAGTCATTAAAAATTTTAATGCTTATGTCTTTATTAGGAGCAATTTATTTACGTCTATCTTCACACATATATAACTCATAGAATCATTCTAGTACCTTATGATACTATTTCAGAGGGACTGAAACGCTCATACTAAACCTGATGCGCAAACACCTTAATCAAGCATTCACAATAGCAGTTGTGCAGTAGTCTTAGCTTGAAAATTGAAACTATCATAACTCACTGATCCCTTATAATTAACATGCAGAACCTATACTACTTTGGAGCTACATATGTTAGCTTTCACCTACAACAAGAACTCTAGATATTCAAGTTTGAGTCGTAGTGGGCCATGTGTGTGTGAAACGATTAGCATTCAATCATGCTCCAACAGCAACTTTGAGGCCGTATCTCTTTACTTGGGTTGAAACAATTTGCCAAGCATACACCAAATGAAAGCTAATTGAGTTATCTTTCATTTTCAATTTGAATAACACAATATAGGCCTTTAAGTTATGAGATATACTCGTTTCATTGCTGACAGGTCAATTTTGACATGCATGGCGTTCGTTTTGCGTAGTCAACTTATAATGCCCATATTTGGAGTTTTAGAGCAACTATGAACGCGATTTTAAAACTCATGTTTAGCTAACATCTCAAGCTTTCTAGCCATCTAAATATCATGTAAAAATAGTTAATATAACTTGATAATTGGAGCTTGGAAATCAGGCTTGTTGTATTGAACATTACGAATGCTCAAACTTTTATATTAATGACTCAAATGTACCATGAGAAAGTTGTTACATCTTAGAGATATATGCAGAAGAATGTGTAAAACACATGGGTAGCATGTGACATGTTCAAACTTTAATGTTTATTTCATATGTGATATTTGTTTTAATTTACTAATTATTGTCACGTCATCAAAATGTTAAGTCTAATTTATTTGTTATGAAATTGCATTTAAATTAGTTAAATGCACATTTATAAGCTAAAATACATTTTACATGTCACATGTCACATATGTGACAAATGACAAAATCACAAAAATAAAATGGACTCCATTTTATATGTATAAACCGGTTTTGTGAGCTAAATAGGTAGGATTTTAGGTTGTAATTTTGCTCTAATTAAGAATTAGACCAAATCATTACTACCTATACCTATGCCCTAGCTAGTTTCTTGTGAAGAACAAAAAGGAAAAGGCAACACCTTCCCCAAGGGGTGTGTGTTGGTTTTATGGGTAAAAAAAGAGAAGTGTTTCTCTTATTATTATTTACTCACTTGATCTCATATGAAAATATAGACTTATCTCTCCACTTACATATTTTCTTACTCTAAGAAAAAGCTTGAGAAGCTTCACTAAACTTGAGTTCATATTCTCTAATAAAATTATTAGTGTAGTAATAAGAGTTATTAGATATATTATTAAGGGCTACTACAATATATATTCTAGTGTAGTATTTTGTAATGATTTAAGGGTTATCTTGGGTGCCCCTTAGAGGAGAGTTTCTACTTTGAAACTTGGGAGTTCATCCTCATATTATAAGCTCAAGAACAAGTATAGGAAGGTGTCCTATTCTTGTGCCCAAATCGTTCCAAATCAATGTAAGGAACTTTTTTCTTTTCTTCATTTGTATTTTGTTATGCATGCATAAGATCCATTAGTTTAAAGAGTAAACTAATCATAATATGTTATGAGAAATGTCTAATAATGGGTTTGAGAAACTTACAGTGCGTATGTGTAAAAACACTCATAAAAAATTACAATTGTTATTTGGCTAATTAATTATCAACTATTTTTAGCAAAATAAGAACAAAATTATTAGTAATTGTTTTTTCTCGACTATTCTATACTAAAAAAAAATAAAAAAAAATAACTTTTTCAAGGATGTTTATTTTAGAAATATTTTTCCTAATGCGAAAAAAAAATCATATTGTAAAATGTCTAAAAGTGTTAAAATTGTATATTTTGTAAACTAAGTTATTTGATTTTTAACTAGTTATTGAAACTCGTGTAGTAACAAAGACAATTTTATTTTAAACCTTTTTAAAATATTTAAAAGATGATGTAAAAACAAAAGATTTGAGTTGTTAATCATAACCAAACCTCTAATTATCTTACAAAAACTTTAGAAAAAGACTTTGAAAAAAAAAGACACTCGAGGAAAAAGTAACCTAATATAGTAATAAAAAGAAGTAGTCTAATATACATTTCACCAAAACAAAAATAAATATAAGATGAGACTTGAATTTGTTAATAGAGAAGATCTAAAGTAAACAAAAATGAGTTCTAATTTTTTAATAAAATTAATTTGAAACTAATCGGGTTTAAGAGTAGTAACCTACTATCCTATCTCTCATAAATAAATTGTTTTTTAGCCATCAGGAAAAAAAACATACTCCCTCTTATTCATAAAAACATTCCCCCTTTCCATTTTCATCTATTCACAATACCTTCCCCATTTCCTTTTTTGGTAAACTTTTATACTTATTTTAATCACATCACCCCACAATAATTCCAATACTTTATCTTACTTCCTCCCTTCAACTCCACTCTAGCATATTACTTTTTCACATTTGCCGAGAAGTATTTTGATTATCTTACCTCACAACAATAATTATTTTAATCACTTCACCCACACAATAATACCCCACAATGCATTCTCTCTCTCCAATTACCTCAGCTCACCACAATACTTTACCTTATTTAATTACGCATTCTTAATTTTTAGTCCATTCTTAAATAGGGAAAATTATTATGAATAAGATGGAGTATATGTCTATGCATATACCAATATGACATACATGAAGTTTTAACGAGTCAGAACGTCATATACATGCTATCATATGTCTTTGTATTATTTATGTTAAAATAGGTCTTTTATTAATTTTACAATGATGCGTAAATATTATTGGTCATTTTTATTTATTATTTTACTCCATATGTTTCATTCACTTGTTACCTTTTGCCTAAGGGATATTAAGAATAAATGACGTTGCGAAGTAATAATAACAAATATATGAACGGGTTTCACAATGTTACAAGCTAGTTAATCTTATGATCGTATTTTTATAACATTATCAAGTTTTGTATGTTTCAATTTTCAATTTTTTTTGAAATATATAACAACTTAGGTGATTTCTACAACCAACCCATGACAACGTAATTTACAATATGTTATTCAACAAATTCTTATGATATGCAATATACATGTTGTCAAACATGTCCTAATGGGAGCCACATGCATCGCATGGGTTTTCCAACTAGTAAAATAATGTGCGTAAAACTAAGTTTGGTTTGCATATTGGACATGACAAATGAGCCATTTGGGTCGGATTCATTTTGAGTCCGGTTATTTTCATGTCAATAATTATCGGGTCAATTATTGGGTCAGGTCACTTTGGATCAGGTCATTTTGGGTCATGTTAATTTGGCTCGGTTCATTCTGAGTTGTTTGGGTCATTTCAGGTCGTTTGTGTCACTTCAAGTCGGGTAATTTCGGGTCGAGTCACTCTCTAGATCAGGTCAAATTTAGGTCACTTTTAAATTTGGTCAGTCTTATCGGGTCGGGTTAGTTTTGTCAGAGCTACGGTCGATGTATACCCATAAAAACTACCTGAATTATTATTATTATTATGAAGGATGCGCTCAGCTTTCATTTATAGAAAAATAGAAGTTTACATGTAATTGGTGGGAAGCCGATAGACAATCTGGACCCCCACCCTCTTAGCAACAACAAAGCTAAGTCTAGTAAAAATATAAGCGGCCACCCGAGCCCTTGCATCCTGAGATACCCAGAATTGCTGGATCCGCTTGAGCATGGCAACATCATCTGAACCCAGCTCCCCAAGCAAAAAAAAAAAAAGAGAAGGGAAGGAAACCATAACCAGCTGCCGCTCATAAATCCCCATACTTAGCACACTTACGCTGAGCAGCATCGGCGACAACCCGTCTGGGCACAAAATTGGTCATCCTAGTCTGAGTCAAGGGGGAATACCATGTCAAATCAACACACATATATATCACGTTCTCTGTCCCAGAAATAAAGCAGCAAATCCGCAGGACGAAGAGATCCGCCATGTCTGTTAACCAAATCGATATCAACCTCTCTACCCGAAGAAATACCAGACCTATAGCAAATGTCGGATAAGGTGTCACGAACAAGGTTATGCCGATGCTTAACGCCCACAGTATCAGTACAAGAAACAGTGTGGTTCCCATAAACATCATCAGCAAAAACCCTAGAGCAAGCAGGACAAGGCCTAGATACCGTGAATAACGGAACACCCAGTCGATATCCCAACACACTATGGTAAGTCATCCCGTTCATAGTCTGACTCAACCCAGAGATAGGAACCGCACACAACCAATCAGAGGAGTGAGCACCCTGCTGAGACTTCCACAATGCAAGCTAACGCGGTGTCAAAGAGAAAACAAATTCGGAAGTAGCAGCAACCGTCGCAAAATATATATATGCCAATTTCTTCATAAGTTTAGGGGCAACGATTTCACTAGGATCACGTAAAAAAGCAGAACATGTAGTCTTAGAAAACACCCACAAGACATCGTCAAAAGTAGGACCAACGTCTACAATACCAAAAGGTCGTAGAAGCTTAGCCTGCAAATCTGCAAACTGCAAACGGGACCCCAGAAAAGCATAGTGCAAAACATCTTCTACAGCATAAATACCGAGCCCACCAAGATGAAAAGGGAACGTGGCAAGGCGCCACTGCCAATCCCCAAAACCAGGCCCAGATGGGGTGACAATACGTTCAAAGCTAGAACGAAGTGCTGCATCAAAACGAAGATGGACATACCCAAAGACTCTCGAGGAACAAGTACAAGGGTAAAGTAGAGCTTAGAAATACCAGTACAAGCTCTAAGCAGAAGCAACTCATATAACGGGTTCTCAATCCTAGCAACCAAATCCATAAGCTCGATGGTCTTAGTCACTCTCTTCGCCACAAGCTCACCAAAACTAGGGCGAGTACTGACAGCCCACCCAAAACAAAGACACCACGCAAAGGCCGAGCAAAAGAAGGAAGGAAGACACCGGGAAGCCGACTTCGGGGATCCTCAATAGGCCAAAAGACCTCAGACTTAACGACATTAAGATGGAGACCAAGCTGAGGACCATTGATGAAGAGTGATTTGTCGTCAAATCACACATCAAAGAAAAACCCAATATAAGTAGTATATAAGGGGTCAAATCCACGAGGATGGAGAGGTCAACAACAAGTTTGATCACGTCATATTTTAACCTAACAAGAGTTGAATGATATTATTAACTACGAATTACTAAATGCAACAAATCGCTAAAATGACAAGGTTAAAAACAATTTATGAAAAACTAAGGTAAAGGGTTCACCTTAAGGGGATCAATGGGTTAGTCAAGTATTTAACAAGTGAGTAATAAGTTTGAGTAGAATTAATTGCTAATGTCTCAACAATTAATAATCTTCAACAAAGTTATCGCATCTGTCTCAAATTACTCATATAAACACTAGTCTAATCATCTCTACCGTCGTCGCTTAAGAGATAATCAAACACTACTCCATAAAGTGTGTAACTTTCGTTTACACAATTCATCGAACACCTAGTGTGCATATGGGTAATACTCTAATTATCACCACGAGTCTACTAATTAATCAACCAATTGTCCCACATAATCCTCCCTTAGGCTCCCCTAAACCCTAGTGGGAGACTACTCACTCATGTTGAGGGAAAGCAAGCAACTAAACAATAAGAATAAGGAGATGAACATCATACTTTGGAAATGAAGAATTCTAACAATCAAATGACAAATAATTAACTTGAAATGAAATAAACTTCATAAAGAACTACAAGATGAAGAATATATACCAAGAATACTTGTATTAATGAAATAGGGGGAATGTCTTCACCCAAAATCTTCAATACAAACCCAAGATTATGATAGTTTTACTAGGAGAAACTAGATCTAGTGACTTGAATTGATAAACTAAACTTAATTAAGGAACGATTAAGAGAGTAATTAGTGAGTATTAAAGATTACAAATATTCTAGGGTTTTGTGCTAAGAGTTGATAAAAAGCCGCCTACAAAAATTAGGGAGAGGGTATATATAGGTATCTCAAAATTAAGAAAGAAAATTGAAGAGGATTGTGAAAATGCGGCCTTGTGTTCCCGGCCGGGTGCCCGACCGTCGGCCCTCTGACCGGCCTGGAGCACATCAGACTCTTCCTTCTCTTCTTCTCCAAAAATATTCTAAGTATAGGAAAGGGGGTCCCAGCCGGGTGCCCGGCCGCCGGCCCTATGGCCGGCCTGGAACACGCCAAGATCTTCAAGCTTTTTCCATTCTATTCTGATGATGCGCAGGCCGGGTAGTGGGCCGACCGCCGGGTGACAGGCCGGCACTACCTGGCCTCTTCTTTCTTTCCCTCTTCTTCCTTCTATTTGGGGAGTTGTGGTCCGAGCCGGGTGGCCGGCCGGCGATCGTTGGACCGACCTGCGCCACCTGAGAGCTCTCTCTTCATTTCTTCTTCTCATTTCCAAATCCTGACTCATGCAAGGCCTTTATGCTCCGCTTTCTTCGTTTCCGCCTTAATTTCTGCTAAATGGGATCAACATTAATAGCACGGGAAATCGGGAAGCAAAATATAGTTAAAGGTACGCAAATCCGTGTAAACGGACCGGAATGGGGACGAAAATGAGAGGACAAATGTAACTAAATAAATGCTTATCAACCATCTGCCATAATCAAATACAAAACCTTCCCCACCTCCAAAGTATCCCCAACGACGGTGCCATCATCCAAGTACCAAGCTTGCAAGCTCAAATTAAAAGTGTCTCGGATCTTGCGCCCCAAGGGATGCAAAACCTAAGCAAAAAGCAAGGGGCCCAATGGATCACCTTGCTGGACTCCCCGACAAGACCACATGCAATGTTCCTCATAATAAAGACGGGCATGGCTAGAGTAACAGAACTCCACCCAACGGGAAAGAATCGGGAAATGATGACGAACTTCCTGAAGCATGGTTACACGATCAACAAGGTTGAAAAAGCATTCTGGAAATCAACCAACAACATAGAAAGCCCCACATCCCCACCACGAGCCTCAATGAACCGATTTAAGGCATGCAATACAGCCTCCTCTCCACCGAACACCCCAACCCCAAACTGAAGTTCATCAAAATAGGAAGACATAGAAGGACAAACCAAACTAGCACCAACCTTAAAAACTAGACGTCTCGACACAGTGCCAACAACGATAGGACGAACACCACCACCCGGTTTAACAAGCGGGGTGAGCGGGGCGCTGACAATGTACTCACCAAGAGCTAGTGGACATCGGCCCTCAAGAAAAAGATTAACTACCCTAGTAATAGAAGCGATCAGATCATTAGAGATAGCCACATCAACGCCACTCAAACAGTCCATAAGGTGTTGGGCACGAAACCAATCCCTCTCACGAGAAGTGCCACGCGTGAAACTACGAATCATATCCAAAACCACTGCCGATGAGGCAACAAGAGAATGATGATCCACATGCAAAGGAGACAATGAAGGAGATGAGGCGACATGGTGCTTCTCTCGCAAAGCCCCAAGAGTGGGATCAGAGTAAGGGGCGACGACAGAGGAAGAAAGCACCATAACATCAGCAGTATAGTGGCCATCACAAAACTTCCGCCGACATTGGCGGAGATTAAGCTCACTCAAAACAAGATCTTCCTCCACATGAAATGAATGAGGAACCTCATCCAAATACTCCATCAAAAGCTGTAAATCAGCTCCAGTCACTCCGCAATCGAGAATAGCTCTGGTAATACTCTCCTCCCGACGTTCTTGCCTAACAGCAGTCCTACACTCAAGATTACTCCTAGGAGCGAAGGTCTTAAGCAGACAAAGAGGCAACACAAGAATACGAATCCAGCATGAGAGGTCACTAGGAGAGTCAGCCACATCATCCAAAACCCCCTTCAAAACCCGAGCAAACCCAATACGACACTTAGGAGGAATAGATTTCAAGGTGCGAAGGCCCAAAGATAGTAAATGATCAAGCGAAGATATAGACCACTGAACAAGCTCAACCCCATCGTCATATGAAAGAATCGAGGGAGACAGAGCCAGAGGTCTTGGGATACCATGAATAATAAAGCTAACGATGCCATTACCACAATCCGGTGGGGCAATAATGTCACCCCGACTATGCCGACACCTAGAGCGAAAGATATGGATTTTAAAGCATTCCCCACACAGCCAAAGCCCCATATGCTTCAAAGTAATCTCGGCATTAGAGAAGACAGTCAGACTATTAGTAAGAGTTTGACGCGTAAGCCTCATAACACCATCATTACAATGTCGATCCCGAAAATGTTTTTGCCAGGAGACCTTAGTAAGGCCCTGATAAGGCTAAATTTGGTCACCTTAATCAAAGTAAACCTAAATCACTACTAAATAATAGTCAGCGGTAAGTAAGGTATCGAATCCACAGGGAGGCGGTAGTATTCTAATTTGTTAAACTAGGTTTGCCTCTATAGTAACAATTTCGGGGTTTTGAGATTGAGTTTCTAGTCTAAAAGCAACCAATAACAATAACTAATAGCAAACAATAACAACTAATAGTAATAACAACTAATAATAAGCAATAACAACTAATAATAAAAGGTTGAAAATAATAAGATTAAAAGTCTACGGTCTCAGGTTCACTAGGATTTTTGTTCAGGGGTAAGGATGTAGTCAACTATCATGCAATAAAGTTATCTAAGGTCACAAGATCGGTCGATTCAATTATTCCCTTTAGATCTACAATTTAACATGCGATCGCTATCATTAAACGAGTTCTATTCAATTATCGTAGCCTATCTTAGTCTTAACCCAGTCGGTGTCAATCCTAATTCGCGAGACTAGTTAATTAATCCTGGCCAGTAATCAAACAACTAGAATTAAAACAATAATCAAACGATAACCATGTAATTGCAATTCAATTAATTAATCTACCCGTTCTAACAATCCTAGATCCCCTTTCAACCCTATAAAGGAATTTAGCTACTCATAACAATATTAATAACAACAATATTAAATAAAGTAAACATGATTAACAACTATGAATGGATGAACAAAGAATAATTAAAGAACAAGAAGGTAATTAACTGAATAACAAAGGAAGATTAAAGAATACCGATTACAAGCTTGAACTAAAGACAATCGTCTTTATGAATAAAATCCAGAGGCAAAGTAAGCTAAATTAGGTTTTCTAATATTAAAGCATAAAAGCATACCTAATTATGAAAGACGAGCTTTCTTTTTATAACAAAAATCTAATTAAATAGGTTAAAGTTTAGGAAAATATGAAAAACCGCCGAAAAACTAGGTTGCTCGATCGAGCAAGACAAAAGTACGACTCGATCGAGCAAACAGCCCTTGCTCGATCGAGCATCCTTCATTTTATCTCGTCTCTGTGGTTTTCTTCATTCCTTCTTCATTGCTCTCGATTCCCGTGCCTAACTGGAGTGTAAACCACTAAGGTTTACAAGTTTTGATGAATGCTTGACTAGGTTCACTTAAACTAAGCACAACTTAAGTAGAAATGGGGGCTGTTTTAGAGAGATTGGTTTAAATTAACTAAATTTCAAGGGATATGACTTAGAGAAACTCCCCTACAGGAAGGCACAAGAGAAGGGACTCAAAGACTAGTTCTGAGACAGTACTAAAGTGTTACAGCAATGCACAAACACCCTAGGCTATACTCAAACAGCAAGCAAGCTAGTCACAGCAAGGCACAGACTTAACTTAACTCACAAAGAAAGACACTGATCAGACACCTTGAAGATGTATCAGGCTTGACTCAAACTACAGCTCTTAGCACAAGTTTGAAGGGTTTGAGGGAGTTCTCAAAGTTAATTCATTCATAAAGTCTGATTAAAACAACATACAAAGACCTCTTTATATAGGGAGGCTGATATCTTGTGAACCATTGGATGTACTGATCATCCAAGGGTCAGCTTAGGATTTAAACTACTACAACAGACACTAATTAAGAGCCTCACAACAGGACGAGCTCAACAACTATAAAGTACAGACACAAAAGCATAGAAAACAGACTAATGCAAAAAGTAGTAAAGCAGCCTTTGGATCTTTCCTGAAATGGAATTCTGTTGTTCTTGTTGTCTTGCTACTTTGCCCTGGATGTTTTGTTGCTCCTTGGGACTCACTACTCTTATTAGGACTTAGATAAAACCTGCTTTGGATGAGGACAAGTTGACTTAAACAAAAGGAAGTCACATCTGGTCATATACTCTCTCTGCTTTGATGTTTACTGACTCTAGCTTGGGGTGCTTGTTACTTGAATTTTTGCTAGACTTCAAAAGGGGTTATCCTAGACAAACTTGTAGTTTAGTGGGTTGGCTTGATGGTAGGCCATGGTGGGGGTGGTTGGGATGCCCTGGTGTACCTTCTAGGTGCAGGGTTTGTTGATTGGTCTGCCTGGTCCTGAATGGCTTTGTTTCTGTCTTGTGTGGGTAATGTGGGCTGTGTTGGGGCTTGGCATGGCTTGCTGAGCCCTGGACTGTCTTCCTCACTGGTGTGGCTTGGCCTGGCTTGATCTTGGCTTGTCATGGCTTATTGTTTGGACCTTGTAACTCGAGCTTCCATCTGAGGGGTTCTTGGGGTTATGCTCTGGCTTGTCTGGCTTGTGGCTTGATCATCAAGGCCCCTTGGGTGAGCTCTTGCTGCAGCCTCCCCAGGTTGAGAAGGGCTTAACCCTAAGCATGTGTCTTCCTCTCCCTCAGAGTCTTCATAGAAGGGACTAAGATCTCCAACATTGAATGTCCCATGAACTGCATACTCTCCTGGTAAATCAATTCTGTAGGCATTAGGACCTATCTTTTCTATGACTTGAAAGGGACCATCTGCTCTTGGCTCTAGCTTATTCTTTCTCTTGGAAGGGAACCTTTCTTTCCTTAGGTTAATCCACACTAAATCTCCTGGTGCAAAGTCTTTCTTGGCTTTAGGAACCTTAGCATTCTTCTTGTATAGATCATTGGTTTTCTCAATTTGTTTTCTGACTGACTCATGGAGTTTTAGCATTTGTTCCACCCTTTTCTTGGCATCATAGTGGATCTCTGACCTGCACACATTAGACAAATTCAAAGGCATTAAGGGGTTACTACCATAGACCACTTCAAAGGGGGAGTGGCCTGTGGCTGCTGATGGAGCTCTATTGAAAGAGAACTCTGCTTGAGCCAGCTTCAAGTCCCAATCCTTGAGAGATTTGCTGACTATACACCTCAAGATCCTTCCTAAGGTCTTGTTAGTCACCTCAGTTTGTCCATCTGTTTGAGGATGATGGGAGGTGCTGAACAATAACCTTGTGTTGAGCAATTTCCACAATGTTCTCCAGAAATGGCTCATAAACTTTGTGTCTCTGTCAGATACAATGGTCCTTGGAACTCCATGTAACCTCACCACCTCATCAAGATACAGCTCTGCCACACTCACAGCATCTTCAATTTTCTTACAAGCAATGAAATGTGCCATCTTGCTGAACCTATCCACAACCACCATGATAGAATCTTTCCCTCTTTCTGTCCTAGGCAATGTGATAAGGGTAAAGTCGCGTCACCTTAATCAAAGTAAAACCTAATTCACTACTAACTAATAGTCAGCGGTAAGCAAGGTATCGAATCCACAGGGAGGCGGTAGTATTCTAATCTGTTAAACTAGGTTTGTCTCTTAAGTAACACTTTCGGGGTTTGAATTATGGTTTCTAAACTAATAGCAATTAATAACAACAACTAAAGTAAACAATAACAACTAATAATAATAACAACTAATAATAAGCAATAACTAATAATAAGCAATAACAAACTAATAAGGTTGAAAACAATGAGATTAAAGGTCTAGGGTCACAGGTTCACTAGGATTATTGTTCAGGGGTAAGGGAGTAATCAATTATCATGCAATAAAGTTATCTAAGGTCACAAGATCGGTCGATTCAATTATGCCCTTTAGATCTACAATTTAACATGCAATCGGTATCATTAAACGAGTTCTATTCAATTATCGTAGCCTATCTTAGTCTTAACCCGGTCGGTGTCAATCCTAATTTGCAAGACTAGTTAATTAAAACGATAATCAAACGATAACCATGCAATTGCAATTCAATTAATTAATCTACCCCTTCTAACAATCCTAGATCCCCTTTCAACCCTAGAAAGGAAATTTGCTACTCATAACGATATAAACAACAACAATAATAATTAAAGCAAACATGATTAACAATAATGAAAGGATGAACAAAGAACAATTAAGAACAAGAAGGTAATTAAATAAATAACTAAGAAAGATTGAAGAATACCGATTACAAGATGAACTAACGACAATCGTCTTTGATGAATAAAATCCGGAGGCAAAGTAAATTAAACTAGGGTTTCTGAATTAAAGCCTAAAAGTATTTAATAGCCTAAGAAAGTATAAGAAAGTATGAAAGACAAGCTTTCCTTTTATAATACAAAAATCTAATTAATTAGGTTAAAGTTTAGGAAAATATGAAAAAGTCGTCGAAATATTGGGTTGCTCGATCGAGCAAGGATATGTTGCTAGATCGAGCAACCTTCAGCCCGACTCAATCGAGCAATGCACAATGCTCGATCGAGCAGCCTTCAAAATGGCTTGTTTCTTCGTTTTTCTTCATTTCTTTTCCACCGTTCTCGATTCCCGTGCCTAACCTTCTACGATCCGACTCCGCCATGCTCCATATCAACTCAAAAAGCTCCAAATACATCCAATCTGCATTAAAACATAACAAAAGCGGCATCATCGATATTCTAGCTAACATAGCATAGAATAAGCAAGGAAAGACGGTAAATTGAGTTAAATGCGTCTAAGGGAGGCATAAAATATGTATATAAATAATGATCATCAAACTCCCCCAAACCAATCCTTTGCTTGTCCCTAAGCAAAGCAATCAACACATACAAAGACAAACATACAAATGGTGAATGAAAAACTCAAAGCTAATGTAAATGCACATACAAATCCCAAGCTATCCATATCTATAACAAAGTAATGACCAAGTTGTACCAATAAAACAAATTCAAAGGCACGGGAAAGTAGAAAACGCAGCTCATATTCCAAGATTTTACATGATACCGTAGTATAGACAAAAACCAAATACCTTTCAATCTTGCAAGGCTCAATTTGTCGGATTCTCGCGGATTCACTCAAGCACTCATAAGTTTATGTAAAGGTGAGTTTTGTGAAGATAGAAAGAAATAGAAACACTCACTCAACTTATGAAACATGCATGCATTCTAATGTGATAGTAATTTCTCCAACTAATACGCATTCGCTACAAAGTACATGAATCAGGACAAAAAGGGAGGCTAATAGGTGAAGGTATAGAAATGGATTGTGTCAAGGCACGTATGGAAATGTGGAGCTAAGACCGGTAGTCGCAGCGACACGTACCAAAACAAATCTACAAGACTAGCACAAACCAACACCAACTAGAGAAATCATCTTAAACATCGACAACGCAAGAGAGAGATCGAAATTGCTCTCTAAATATGCATTAGACTCTAGTAAATTCCCTTTCATTTTCCCTTGAATAATTCAATGAAGCAACATATTTTTTTCATTCTTTTTTTTTTCTTTTTCTCTTTTCCTTCTTTTTCATTTTTTTCATTTTTTTCAAATCAAATCTTTTTTTTCTTTTCTTCATCATTTTTTTCTTCTTCTTTTGCTTCAGAACTTTTCTCAACAAAGGGAAAAAATGACACAATTGCCAACATACTTGCTACACCCAATTGATATTCTTTTTGAAATCCCGACCCAACCATAGTGGACAAGTAGATAAGAAAAACATGCAATTGCGACTGTCCCGATAAGGTAGGCAAGTTCTAGGAATGTAGCTATTAGATAGGTTATGAAACAGGCTACAAATGTTCAAAATGGCTAAATATAAAGAACTCAATAAAAAGGGTATAAAATCAAGTCTTTTTGGCTATGTGAGGCTTATTTGAACAAAAAAGAACCACCTTTCATCATGCACTTATTAGACGAACGCGTATAGTATCAAGAAACGAATGTCACACTTATGCAATTTGATGTTACACATTCCACAAGGAGTACCACACTCAAGCCTAAAGACAATGAGACCAGTTTATTGATGTTCCTGGCCTAGGAAGCTCTACAGACCTCAGAATTTTAAGTGGTTTACCAACAAAAATTGGCCAAATCTAATTAGCATAAGGTATGTCAAAAACGGTCAAGACTTGTACTATGAGCTTTGTTTTCAAAAATAGTAAGTCAAAACAATGTACAAGGACAACTTATTTGGGATTCAAATGCAAAAACAATGCAAATTATCATCATTGTTATTCAATTCACCAAGACTCGACCTAATAAAATAAAAAAAACATGTTTTTGGATTTTGTAAATTTGTAAATTTTTATGATTTTTTCTTTTTTTTTAAATAAACTAAACACACAACTGAAATAAAGATTCTCCCCCAAACCTAAATGTCACAGTGTCCTCATTGTGACGCTAACAGCACAGCATCACACAATTAACCAACATGAGCAACCTAAAGGACACAACTAACAAAGGGGAATGGGAGATAACTGAAAAAAAATACAAAAGAAGAAAGTACAAAGATAGATAGTACCAGCTGTATAGAATAATAGCCTCCCCCAAACCAGCTGCAAAATAGGGGACTAGTGACCAGCTGTCACTACTGCTCATCAGTCGGGTTCAAGTTCAGGTGTCGTTACCTTGGTAACCTTAGGGGGTTTACCCAAGCTATACACCTTTTGTAACTTGCATTCCTCTCCTGTCAGCATTTTTTTCATCTCAACTATTGGCTTACTCCGTGAGCTTCCAGCTGTGCTGGAAATTAAGGCGATCTCCAGAGGATCCCTATCCAAACGCAAAGGAAGACAGTCATCAATAGTTATATCAACAATATCAACCCTATGACATGTCTCTTCTAGTAGGGGGTGTTTCATTGCCTTATCTAGGTTGAAAGTGATAGTGTCATCCCCCACTGTTAGTGTAAGTCTCCCATTCTTAACATCTATAACCGCCCCCGCAGTATGGAGGAATGGTCGTCCCAAGATGATAGGAATTTGGGTGTCCTCAGCCATATCTAAGACAACAAAGTCAACTGGTATGAAAAACTTCCCTACTCTAACCGGTACGTCTTCTAAAATCCCTAAAGGGTGTTTAATAGAACGGTCGGCCATTTGTAAGGTCATGGTTGTAACAGTAAGTTGACCCATATTTAACTTTTTGCATATAGAATATGGCATAACACTAACACTAGCCCCTAAGTCACAAAGGGCTTTATCTATAGCTAAGCAACCTATATTACAAGGAATAGAAAAACTCCCTGGATCCTTTAACTTAGGTGGTGATCTGGATTGCAACACAACACTTCATTCCTCAGTGAATGCAACCGTATCCACTTCATTAAAGGACCGCTTCCTTGTCAATATATCCTTTAGAAACTTTGTATAGGCCGGCACTTGAGTGATCAACTCGGCAAATGGTACACTCACTTATAAATTCTTCACTACCTCCATAAACTTCCCAAACTGTTTATCGAGCTTTGATTTATGTAGGCGTTGAGGAAAAGGAAGTTTAATTACAATGGGCTCGGCTTCTTTGGCTTTGGAAGATGAATTAGAAGGCTTTTCATCCTGATCAGGGGTTGCTCGATCGAGCAGAGGGGTTGCTCGATCGAGTTTTGTTGTACTGTAACTTTCAGAAACTTCCCGAGAAGGATTTGGGCAAATTTTCTGGGTTGCTCGATCGAGCAAGGGGTGCTGATCGATCGAGCAACCTTGTTTTCAGCCTCTTTTTCGCCTTTTTTCGAACTTTGATCAGCATCTTCCAAGCTTTCATTGGTTTCATCCCTTATCATTTCAGGGCCTTTGTAATGGGTTCCACTCCTCAAAGTGGTGGCATTGACTTGTTCATGTGGAGGGTGTCCTTGATGAGGAAGATTACCCGGTTGTTTATGTGGATTTTGAATTGCCAATTGGGCAATTTGAGTGTCAACCATCTTGTTATGAGCTATCAGTTGTGAGATCTGAGCATCTTGCTTTTGTTGGATCATAAGACTCTGCTGCAACATGGCTTTCAGTTCCGCCATATCATTACTTGGAGGTGGTGGAGGTGGAGGTTGTTGGAAGTTTTGGCCACCTTGATTGGAACGGTTAAAGTTACCTTGAGAATTGCGATTCTGAGGAATCACATAAGATGAACCTTGTTGCTGAGGTGGTGGTGGGGTAGGATTAAGAACATTCTGACTTCGGTAGGAGAAATTGGGATGCTCTCTTGTCCTTTCATTGTAAAAGTTAGAGTACGGTGAACCTTGCTTAAAGGATTGAAAGACAAGCACTTGATCAACCGTACTCATACATTCCACTGCATTATGCCCCATAGTACCACATCTTTCATAGGTTGGCTCTTGTTGAACCATGGCATGAACCGTTTGCTTATTTTCCAAGGACTTTGAAGTTTGTAACTCTGCAATTTTGGCAGTTAATGCCTCCAACTGAGCTACAATGGCATTATCCGTACCTCCTCTCCTCACATTACCCCTAGGATTCCCATACTCAGCAGTGTGAGTAGCCATCTCATCAATTAGCTTCCAAGCATTGACATCAGTAGTGTTATTTTGGAATCTGCCATTGGCAGCAGAATCGAGCAATGTCCTCTGATCATCATATAACCCATTATAAAATTGGTTGCATAAGAACCAAGTATCAAAACCATGATGTGGAACAGACTTGACAAGCTTTTTGAAGCGAACCCAGGCTTCATTAAAGTTCTCTTGGGGACCTTGTTTGAAACTTGTGATTTGACTTCTAATGGCATTGGTTTTCTGTGGCGGAAAATATCTTTTGTAGAATGCACGAGCCAAAGAATTCCAATCGGTGATGCCAAGTGCAGCCATATCTAACTCACTCAACCAATCTTCTGCCCCGTCTCGTAATGAAAAGGGAAATAACACCAACTTGATCTGATCTTGTGTCACCCCACCCGTTAAAGGAATAGAGCAACAATAGTTAGTGAATTTCTCCATATGCTTAGCAGGATCCTCAGTAGGGCTCCCTCCAAACATGTTTCGCTCCACCAAAGAGATATAAGATGGACGAATCTCAAAAGTACTATTGCCCGTAGTAGGGAGTTGAAATCCCTTGGAAATAGATGCAACGGTAGGCTCCGAGTGGCTGGCTAGAGTAGGCATGGTTGTAGTAGGTGCAGAAATAGGTGTATCCTCTTCTAAGGATGGTTTTTCTGCGACGAATTCGGCGTAAACTGTTTCAAGCGTACTCAAGTCTTCCGCTTCTTGAATTTCCTTCCAAAAGTTTCGTCTAGACCGGAGAGTCTTCTCTGGTTCGGAATCGTAGGGCACTAGAACGGACCTAGAACACCTGGGCATAAACAAAAACTAAAGAAAAGGATGAGAACTGTCTCAAGGAACTTAGGTTCCCTGAGACGAAAAAAGACAAACTAAGTAAAAACAAACAGAAAACTGTTGCCTCCCCGGCAACGGCGCCAAATTTGATAAGGGTAAAGTCGCGTCTCCTTAATCAAAGTAAAACCTAATTCACTACTAACTAATAGTCAGCGGTAAGCAAGGTATCGAATCCACAGGCAGGCGGTAGTATTCTAATCTGTTAAACTAGGTTTGTCTCTTAAGTAACAATTTCGGGGTTTGAATTATGGTTTCTAAACTAATAGCAATTATTAACAACAACTAAAGTAAACTATAACAACTAATAATAATAACAACTAATAATAAGCAATAACTAATAATAAGCCATAACAAACTAATAAGGTTGAAAACAATGAGATTAAAGGTCTAGGGTCACAGGTTCACTAGGATTATTGTTCAGGGGTAAGGGAGTAATCAATTATCATGCAATAAAGTTATCTAAGGTCACAAGATCGGTCGATTCAATTATGCCCTTTAGATCTACAATTTAACATGCGATCGCTATCATTAAACGAGTTCTATTCAATTATCTTAGCCTATCTTAGTCTTAACCCGGTCGGTGTCAATCCTAATTTGCAAGACTATTTAATTAATCCTGGCCAGTAATCAAACAACTAGAATTAAAACGATAATCAAACGATAACCATGCAATTGCAATTCAATTAATTAATCTACCCCTTCTAACAATCCTAAATCCCCTTTCAACCCTAGAAAGGAATTTAGCTACTCATAACGATATAAACAACAACAATAATAGTTAAAGCAAACATGATTAACAATAATGAAAGGATGAACAAAGAACAATTAAGAACAAGAAGGTAATTAAATAAATAACTAAGAAAGATTGAAGAATACCGATTACAAGATGAACTAACGACAATCGTCTTTGATGAATAAAATCCGGAGGCAAACTAAACTAAACTAGGGTTTCAGAATTAAAGCCTAAAAGTATTTAATAGCCTAAGAAAGTATAATAAAGTATGAAAGACAAGCTTTCCTTTTATAATACAAAAATCTAATTAATTAGGTTAAAGTTTAGGAAAATATGAAAAAGTCATCGAAATATTGGGTTGCTCGATCGAGCAAGGGTACGTTGCTAGATCGAGCAACCTTTAGCCCGACTCGATCGAGCAAGGCACAATGCTCGATCGAGCAGCCTTCAAAATGGCTTGTTTCTTCGTTTTTCTTCATTTCCAAATTTGATAAGGTTAAAGTCGCGTCTCCTTAATCAAAGTAAACCTAAATCACAACTAACTAATAGTCAGCGGTAAGCAAGGTATCGAATCCACAGGGAGGCGGTAGTATTCTATTATGTTAAACTAGGTTTGTCTCTTAAGTAACAATTTTGAATTATGGTTTCTAAACTAATAGCAATTAATAACAACAACTAAAGTAAACAATAACAACTAATAATAATAACAACTAATAATAAGCAATAACTAATAATAAGCAATAACAAACTAATAAGGTTGAAAACAATGAGATTAAAGGTCTAGGGTCACAGGTTCACTAGGATTATTGTTCAGGGGTAAGGGAGTAATCAATTATCATGCAATAGAGTTATCTAAGGTCACAAATCGTCGATCAATTATGCCCTTTAGATCCTACAATTTTAACAATGCGATCGCTATCATTAAACGAGTTCTATTCAATTATCGTAGCCTATCTTAGTCTTAACCCGGTCGGTGTCAATCCTAATTCGCGAGACTAGTTACTTAATCCTGGCCAGTAATCAAACAACTAGAATTAAAACGATAATCAAACGATAACCATGCAATTGCAATTCAATTAATTAATCTACCCCTTCTAACAATCCTAGATCCCCTTTCAACCCTAGAAAGAAATTTAGCTACTCATAACGATATCAACAACAACAATAATAATTAAAGTAAACATAATTAATAACTATGAAAGGATGAACAAAGAACAATTAAGAACAAGAAGGTAATTAAATAAATAACTAAGAAAGATTGAAGAATACCGATTACAAGATGAACTAACGACAATCGTCTTTGATGAATAAAATCCGGAGGCAAAGTAAATTAAACTAGGGTTTCTGAATTAAAGCCTAAAAGTATTTAATAGCCTAAGAAAGTATAAGAAAGTATGAAAGACAAGCTTTCCTTTTATAATACAAAAATCTAATTAATTAGGTTAAAGTTTAGGAAAATATGAAAAAGTCGTCGAAATATTGGGTTGCTCGATCGAGCAAGGGTATGTTGCTAGATCGAGCAACCTTCAGCCCGACTCGATCGAGCAAGGCACAATGCTCGATCGAGGAGCCTTCAAAATGGCTTGTTTCTTCGTTTTTCTTCATTTCTTTTCCACCGTTCTCGATTCCCGTGCCTAACCTTCTACGGTCCGACTCCGCCATGCTCCATATCAACTCAAAAAGCTCCAAATACATCCAATCTGCATTAAAACATAACAAAAGCGGCAGCATCGATATTCTAGCTAACATAGCATAGAATAAGCAAGGAAAGACGGTAAATTGAGTTAAATGCGTCTAAGGGAGGCATAAAATATGTATATAAATAATGATCATCACAATGCTACTATGAAATCCATGCTTACATCTTCCCAAGGCCTATATGGGACTGCTGGTAGGGGAGTGTAAGGTCCTGCTTGAAAGGAACTCTTGGCCTTTTGACAAACTCCACACCTTCTGAGTACTATTTGGACTTCTCTCATCATCTTAGGCCAGTAAAACTGATATTGCAGTATGTCCACAGTCTTCTGAACCCCAAAGTGTCCTCCAAGGCCACTTCCATGCACTTCCTTAATCAATAGACTCCTATAAGACCCTCTGGGGACACACAACTTGTTTCCTTTGAACAAGAATCCATTTTGTAGAGTGTAGGGTGAATCAATGGTCCTTGCTCCCTCTTTCTGTGCTAACCAATCCTCTGCAAAGTCTGGATCTTCCTGATACATATCCTTCATGAACTCAAAAACCAAGAACCCTTTGCTCCATGGTTGATAGTAGAGTGTATCTTCTAGACAAGGCATCAACCACTACATTTTGTTTTCCTTCTTTGTATTTGCTAGAAAAGGTGAATGATTGGAGGAACTCCACCCATTTAGCATGCCTGTGACTGAGCTTATGCTGACCTCCTATGTACTTCAATGCCTCATGATCAGAATATAAGACAAAAGGCTTGGGTTTCAGGTAATGACTCCAATGCCTTAGAGCTCTGACAAGAGCATATAACTCTTTGTCATATGTAGAATAGTTCAGCTTGGCACCACTTAACTTTTCACTAAAATAGGCTACATGCTTCTTCTCTTGGATGAGGACAGCTCCAATTCCCACTCCACTTGCATCACATTCAACCTCAAATAGGCCGTTGAAGTCTGGCAACCTAAGGATAGGTGCACTGCACAAGAATTTCTTCATGTGTTTGAAAGCCTGCAAAGCATTCTCAGTCCAAGTGAACTCTCCCTTCTTCATGCATTCAGTGAGGGGTGCTGCAATGGTGCTGAAATTCTTAATGAATCTTCTGTAGAAGGATGCTAAGCCATGGAACCCTATTACTTCTGTGATATTCCTAGGAACAGGCCAAGACTGAACTGCAATGATCTTGTCTTGATCTACTGAAATGCCTCTACCAGACACCACATATCCTAGAAACTTGACTTACTCAGTCATAAAGGTGCATTTCTCAAGCTTCCCAAAGAGTTTACTTTCCTTAAGTATCTCAAACACACCCTCAAGATGCCTCAAATGATCATCCTTGCTCTTGCTGTAGATGAGAATATCATCAAAGTATACCACCACAAATCTCCCTAGATAAGGCCTAAGCACTTCTGTAATCAATCTCATGAAGGTACTTGGGGCATTTGACAGGCCAAAGGGCATAACAAGCCACTCATAGAGGCCATGCTTTGTCTTGAAGGCTGTCTTCCACTCATCTCCTTCTCTGATCCTCAATTGATGATAACCTTGCCTCAAATCAATCTTAGAAAAGAACCTTGAGCCACTCAGCTCATCCAACATGTCATCAAGCCCAGGTATAGGAAACCTGTACTTGACTGTGATGTTATTGATAGCCCTGCTATCTATGCACATCCTCCAAGTCTCATCCTTCTTAGGAACCAGTAATGCAGGTACAGGACATGGACTTAAGGATTCTCTTACAAAACCTTTGCTCATCAACTCTCCAACCTGTTTCTGCAGCTCTTGTGTAGCCTTGGGATCAGACCTATATGCTGGTCTATTAGGTAGTACAGACCCTGGCACAAGGTCTATCTGGTGTTCAATTCCTCTCAAAGGGGGTAAGCCATCAGGAAGTTCCTCTGGGAACACTTCCTTGAATTGATCAATGAGGGGTTTAACTTCTGCAGGGATTACCTTAGACTCTCCTTCCTGAACTTCCTTTGATAGCAGCATCAATATAGGTTGCTCTTCACTACACTCTTTGACCATTGCTGACTCAGACAGAAACAAGACTCCACTAAAATCTTCAGTCATACTTGGACTCCCATAGCTCTTCTGATGTGGTGGCAAGGGGGCTAATGTCACCTTCCTGCTCCCATGCTTGAAGGAATAGGTGTTGCTTCTTCCTTGGTGTATGGAGCTTTTATCAAACTCCCATGGCCTTCCTAATAACAAGTGACAGGCATCCATTGGAACCACATCACACAATACTTCATCTTTGTACACACTTCCAATGGAGAATGGGACCATACATTGCTTATCCACCTTAACCTCTGCTCCCTTACTCAGCCATCTCAACTTATAGGGGTGAGGGTGATGACAGGCTAAATCGCATACCTAATCAAAGATAACCAACATGCCTAAACTAATGCAGTAAAGGAAGTCGGGATCGTATCCACAGGGAGACTAAAGAAATTCTATTCGCTAATTAATAGTCTGTCTAAGTAACCAATGGGGTTTTAAATTGTGTGTTTTCTAAACTACAAGTAGTGAAGGAAAGAGAAATAAAGGGAAGAGAAATAAAGTAAGAAAGTTTATTGAAATATGATAAGAGAAAAGCTACGATATCGGGTTACCACGGTCAACGACGGTCAACGAAAGAATCAAAAGGTTAACATAAACCTGGTTTGAAGGGTAATGGATAGTTCCTTCCGGTCTACTATTCGCCCTAGAATTACTAATTTAGCTTTCGCTCTACTTAGGGAATTCTATTGTTCGCTGCAAGTTCTACCCTTTCCATATCTTACGATCTAGGTCAAGGCTTAACAAACTAATAAATCGGTCACATGCATTTAACCAATTTACTAACAATTAAAAGCAACGATTAACAATACGAACCAATAATTATGACTAAACTAATAATCTAATCATTATACCGTCACATAACCGCAGTTCCCCTAAATCCTAGCATAGAAGAATTAGCTACTCATGTTGTATCTAATGAAATTAACTACAACAATAAGAATGAATTAAACATGGCTAAAGACAACGATTAATAGACAAATAAATTAAAGAACGAGAATAAGAGAAATGAATTGATATAAAAGAGGATTCAATACCAAAAAGAAGGGAGAAAGATCCAGATCCAAAATTGCTAAAAGAAACCTAGAATGTTTAACAGTGTAAAAGAGATAACCTAATTATTCTGTCTTATAAGGCTTAAATACTAAATCCATAAGCTAGAGTAATTAACTAATGGGCCAGAGTCACAAAATAACCGTCTGATTACTAGAATTAGTCGATCGACCAAATGTTCTAGTCGATCGACTAAAAAGGATGTCGTGATGATTTTAGTCGATCGACTAATGAGCTCTGTCGATCGACTAAATTCTTCAAGTGGTCGATCGACAACTTCAGATAGTCGATCGACTAAAAGTCTGGCGAATTTCCTGCACTGCGCACCGAACTTCAAGAGGCTGCCATTTCTTCGCTACTTGGTCAAATCATGCATTTTCGGTGGCGTTGGAAAGCTAAGAGCATAAGCGTTCATCTCCAATTGAAATCACTGGATTATCAATTGTATATCTTGAGATATGGCTCTTAAAAGTTGACACTAGTGTCATAAGGCTCTTGAAATTCCTTCAAACTTACTTTCTTGATAGGATTTGGCTTGCATTTGCTCCTTCTTGGGTAATAACCTATAAAACTACAACACAACCCAAAGAAGCAAATAGAGGAATAATAATATAGCTAAAAGCTACGTAATAAGCATAGAAATGCGTGTCAAATGAGAGAATAAACGCATATGAAAGACACACATCAAACCTCCCCTAACCAAACCTTTGCTTGTCCCCAAGCAAGAAAAGACTTAAGACGATAAACTCATCTAATGGAACGAAGAAAAAGCTCAGAGCTAACTATACTTCTAGTGTCTAAACCAGTTTAATGCATAAAAGCTAACACCAAGGCACTAAACCAAATGTAAACGAGTTAGATCAATGATAAAAGAAACTGAACAGTCAATCTTGCAAGACTTGTATATATCGGACTCTCACGGGTCACTCATCACTCATTCAAAGCACAGGGTGAGAAAATTTGTAAGATAAGAGAGAAAATAGTCACTCACCTAACTGCGACCTATAAGAGCATGCATGCAATTTAACATGATAAATACCTCCACCGACCGTACATACGCATTCCAACCAAACTGGACCAAGACACATGCCGAGAACTTACATATAGTGTGTGGTGAGGTAATAGGGAGAAAAGGGGCACAATAAATTTTGGATATGTGGAGGTAAAACCAAGCTAGTACGACCGTAACCAATTAGCAACTCATCCGCCTTATAAACCCAATTTAAAATTAAGATCGATGCCAAATTCGGCATAACTCAATACACACAACACGACTCCCCAAAAATGTATAAGGACAAGCACGTACGAGAGTACAAACATTCCTCTTTCTCTTCTTTTTCAACACTCAACAACTCTTTTATTTCATGTTATTTCTTTTTTCAGAGTGTTGTTTTTTTTTTTCTTTTTTTCTTTTTTCCTTTCTTTTTCATTCTTTTTCATTCTTTTTTTTTCATCTTCATTCTCAAATTAGCAACCCTCTTCTCATTGCAAAGCTGAAATACCAGACTAACGATCAAATACGTACCCAATACAAACAATTAAACTAGCTTGACTAAGATAGTCTAATTTTGGATTGTAGTTTAAAATAGGGTCAAAATAGGTCAATTTGGCTAGTGAAGTTTTAAGGGTAAAATATGAGAAAAAAGGATTTGCCTCTCCACATGTGTCACCTTCCACAAACTGAATGCATACAGGCACTAAGAGGTAGATATCATGCTTATGCAAATTAATGTTACATGCCTTATAAGGAGTCCTACTCACATCCTAGATGAAACTGATCATGAATGCCATCAGTTTAAGAAGGCTCTAATTCATTAGAATGTTTATGTAGGTTGCCGATATCAAGTCAAGTCTATTCGTTCAGTAATTTTAATCAAAAACTCGTAGATTATGCAAATGATTGTGCATGACGGCATTGACAATGCAAGGCTTAGACTTAAAATAAAAGCATAGAAGCAGTTTCATCATTGTTATTCAACCGTTCCGACTCGACCTAAATGCAAAAATAAACATGTTTTTGTATTTTTATGATTTTCAATTTTTTTTGTTTTGATTATATTCAAACTAAATAAACAATGCATGCAGAAATGCAATAAATATGAAAGCGTAAATGCAATAACTAATGCAGATGCAGTACAAGACAGATGCATACCCTCCCCAAACCAAATCACATAATGCCCTCATTGTGCTCATCATACAATCAGCAGCATAAAAATATAAGGGAAAAGCGTATGCAAGACTAGATAAATGCAAACGGAAATAAAGCATTGTAAAGAAAACTCACAAATATATACAAGGACGGCCTCCCCAAACCGGCAAATAACAGGGGAGGTCGTAGCTAGCTGCTACTAGTCTGTACCATAGTACTAGGATTTAGACTCGGTACCGTCTTGGGCCTCCTCATCTCCACTTAAGATAACATGAATCAAGACAACTCAAAGCTCGAAGAAGTTGGTCAAATTCATTTGAGTGCGCGTCCTAGAAACATATATAAGAGCAAGGCAATGTATAAACATATAGGAGTAAAAATAGTGATTTGCCTAGCGAATGTGATGTGTCTTTCGAGTATTCAATGAAGGTAAATTCAACATACAAGGGTATATCAAATTTATCCTTAAACGATAATTTCGAAGGGGAAAATGTAGGGAGCGCAGCGACATATAACATTGAAGATACGCGAGTGAAAACAACATGGTTTAACGAAACTTCTATGTGAGGCGGGGGAGTCAAATGGGTAGTAGGAGAATATGGGTAGGAATCCCAAATACAAGGGGTGGTAGAGCCAATTGTGTCGACGAGGTCTTCCATGATAAGCTTATCTACCATATCGTCATATGAGTCCCATTTGACTTCAAGACCTTCATATCTCATATCCTCGTCATCCTTATCCCAAGACTCGTCACAAAAGGGGTATTCTAGAGTGTCCGTCAAGTCTTCCTTATGTGTATCACTTTCTGTAAGACTGTCATAAAGGGGTTCTTGATTATCCTCAAAGAATGGGTTATCAACTGAGCATATGGTCTCCTCCTCTACGTTTCTATCAATATCATTTATATTCTTATCAATGGGTTCTATAGTCTCACCCACGCGGTCATCTATGTCTGACTGAAATGAAAAAGTGGGTTTAATGCATTCAAGTGCAAGCCATTCAAAGAAACAAAGGACATCTTCAATATTCTTACCACCATAATCTCCTAAACCCATGGAGTCAATATAGGCTTGGGTTTTTTTGTTCATACCTCTTATGATGGTCAGGCACACACTAAGTCGTGGGAGTGTGTCTTCACAGTTATGAGAACGCATCCAATCCTTCCATCTATGCACGTAACTGTGGAAGTTCTCATCTTCACCCTGTAGAAACTGGATGGAAATCATTAGAACGGTCTCAAGGAACTAAAGTTCCCTGAGACAAAAGACAGACTAAATAAAAAGCAAATAAAATAACACCGTCTCCCCGGCAACGGCGCCAAAATTTGACAGGCTAAATCGCACACCTAATCAAAGATAACCAACAGGCCTAAAATAATGCTGTAAAGGAAGTCGGGATCGTATCCACAGGGAGACTAAATAAATTCTATTCGCTAATTAATAGTCTGTCTAAGTAACCAATGGGGGTTTTAAATTGTGTGTTTTCTAAACTACAAGTAGTGAAGGAAAGAGAAATAAAGGGAAGAGAAATAAAGTAAGAAAGTTTATTGAAATATGATAAGAGAAAAGCTACGATATCGGGTTACCACGGTCAACGACGGTCAACGAAAGAATCAAAAGGTTAACATAAACCTGGTTTGAAGGGTAATGGATAGTTCCTTCCGGTCTACTATTCGCCCTAGAATTACTAATTTAGCTTTCGCTCTACTTAGGGAATTCTATTGTTCGCTGCAAGTTCTACCCTTTTCATATCTTACGATCTAGGTCAAGGCTTAACAAACTAATAAATCGGTCACATGCATTTAACCAATTTACTAACAGTTAAAAGCAACGATTAACAATACGAACCAATAGTTATGACTAAACTAATAATCTAATCATTATACCGTCACATAACCGCAGTTCCCCTAAATCCTAGCATAGAAGAATTAGCTACTCATGTTGTATCTAATGAAATTAACTACAACAATAAGAATGAATTAAACATGGCTAAAGACAACGATTAATAGACAAATAAATTAAAGAACGAGAATAAGAGAAATGAATTGATATAAAAGAGGATTCAATACCAAAAAGAAGGGAGAAAGATCCAGATCCAAAATTGCTAAAAGAAACCTAGAATGTTTAACAGTGTAAAAGAGATAACCTAATTATTCTGTCTTATAAGGCTTAAATACTAAATCCATAAGCTAGAGTAATTAACTAATGGGCCAGAGTCACAAAATAACCGTCTGATTACTAGAATTAGTCGATCGACCAAATGTTCTAGTCGATCGACTAAAAAGGATGTCGTGATGATTTTAGTCGATCGACTAATGAGCTCTGTCGATCGACTAAATTCTTCAAGTGGTCGATCGACAACTTCAGATAGTCGATCGACTAAAAGTCTGGCGAATTTCCTGCACTGCGCACCGAACTTCAAGAGGCTGCCATTTCTTCGTTACTTGGTCAAATCATGCATTTTCGGTGGCGTTGGAAAGCTAAGAGCATAAGCTTTCATCTCCAATTGAAATCACTGGATTATCAATTGTATATCTTGAGATATGGCTCTTCAAAGTTGACACTAGTGTCATAAGGCTCTTGAAATTCCTTCAAACTTACTTTCTTGATAGGATTTGGCTTGCATTTGCTCCTTCTTGGGTAATAACCTATAAAACTACAACACAACCCAAAGAAGCAAATAGAGGAATAATAATAGCTAAAAGCTACGTAATAAGCATAGAAATGCGTGTCAAATGAGAGAATAAACGCATATGAAAGACACGCATCAGGTGACCTTGAGTGCTCAACTTCAGCTTATCAACCATAGTAATAGAGGCCACATTGGTACAACTACCTCCATCTATAATAAGGTTACAAACCCTCCCTTGTATGGTACATCAGCTCCTGAAAATGAGGGACCTTTGATCCTCCTCCAAAGGTATCTGTTGTGAATGCATTACTCTCAATAGGACCAAGCTGATGATCATTATTTATACACATATTTTGTGCTTCTCTTAGTTTCAAATAACTCGATTTACCGTCTTTCCTTGCTTATTCTATGCTATTTTAGCTAGAATATCGATTCTGCCGCTTTTGTTATGTTTTAATGCAGATTAGATGCATTTGGAGCTTTTAGAGTTGATATGGAGCATGGCGGAGTCGGATCGTAGAAGGTTAGGCACGGGAATCGAGAACGGTGGAAAAGAAATGAAGAAAAACGAAGAAACAAGCCATTTTGAAGGCTGCTCGATCGATCATAGTGCCTTGCTCGATCGAGTCGGGCTGAAGGTTGCTCGATCTAGCAAGATACCCTTGCTCGATCGAGCAACCCAATATTTCGGCGACTTTTTCATATTTTCCTAAACTTTAACCTAATTAATTAGATTTTTGTATTATAAAAGGAAAGCTCGTCTTTCATGCTTTTCTAGGCTTTTCAATGCTTTTCATGCTTTAATATTAGAAACCCTAATTTAGTTTGCTTGCCTCCGGATTTTATTCATCAAGATTATTGTCTTTAGTTCAAGCTTGTAATCGGTATTCTTCAATCTTTCTTAGTTATCTATTTAATTACCTTCTTGTTCTTTAATTATTCTTTGTTATTCCTTTCATTGTTGTTAATCATGTTTACTTTAATTATTATTGTTGTTATTTATATCGTTATGAGTAGCTAAATTCCTTTCTAGGGTTGAAAGGGGATCTAGGATTGTTAGAAGGGGTAGATTAATTAATTGAATTGCAATTGCATGGTTATCGTTTGATTATCGTTTTAATTCTAGTTGCTTGATTACTGGCCAGGATTAATTAACTAGTCTTGCAAATTAGGATTGACACCGACCGGGTTAAGACTAAGATAGGCTACGATAATTGAATAGAACTCGTTTAATGATAGCGATCGCATGTTAAATTGTAGATCTAAAGGGCATAATTGAATCGACCGATCTTGTGACCTTAGATAACTTTATTGCATGATAATTGATTACTCCCTATCCCTGAACAATAATCCTAGTGAACCTGAGACCCTAGACTTTTAATCTCATTGTTTTCAACCTTATTAGTTAGTTATTGCTTATTATTAGTTGTTATTATTATTGTTATTAGTTGTTATTATTGTTTACTTTAGTTGTTGTTATTAATTGCTATTAGTTTAGAAACCACAATTCAAACCCCGAAATTGTTACTTGAGAGACAAACCTAGTTTAACAGATTAGAATACTACCGCCTCCCTGTGGATTCGATACCTTGCTTACCGCTGACTATTAGTTAGTAGTGAATTAGGTTTTACTTTGATTAAGGTGACGCGACTTTACCCTTATCAAATTTGGCGCCGTTGCCGGGGAGGCAACAGTTTTCTGTTTGTTTCTACTTAGTTTGTCTTTTTCGTCTCAGGGAACCTAAGTTCCTTGAGACCGTTCTCATCCTTTTCTTTAGTTTTTGTTTATGCCCAGGTGTTCTAGGTCCGTTCTCGTGCCCTACGATTCCGAACCAGAGAAGACTCTCCGGTCTAGACGAAACTTTTGGAAGGAAATTCAAGAAGCGGAAGACTTGAGTACGCTTGAAACAGTTTACGCCGAATTCGTCGCAGAAAAACCGTCCTTAGAAGAGGATACGCCTATTTCTGCACCTACTACAACCATGCCTACTCTAGCCAGCCATTCGGAGCCTACCGTTGCATCTATTCCCAAGGGATTTCAACTCCCTACTACGGGTAATAGTACTTTTGAGATTCGTCCATCTTATATCTCTTTGGTGGAGCGAAACATGTTTGGAGGAAGCCCTACTGAGGATCCTGCTAAGCATATGGAGAAATTCACCAATTACTGCTGCTCTATTCCTTTGACGGGTGGGGTGACACAAGATCAGATAAAGTTGGTGTTATTTCCCTTTTCTTTACGAGACGGGGCAGAAGATTGGTTGAGTGAGTTAGATATGGCTGCACTTGGCATCACCGATTGGAATTCTTTGGCTCTTGCATTCTACAAAAGATATTTTCCGCCACAGAAAACCAATGCCATTAGAAGTCAAATCACAAGTTTCAAACAAGGTCCCCAAGAGAACTTTAATGAGGCCTGGGTTCGCTTCAAAAAGCTTGTCAAGTCTGTTCCACATCATGGTTTTGATACTTGGTTCTTATGCAACCAATTTTATAATGGGTTATATGATGATCAAAGGACATTGCTCGATTCTGCTGCCAATGGCAGATTCCAAAATAACACTACTGATGTCAATGCTTGGAAGCTAATTGATGAGATGGCTACTCACACTGATGAGTATGGGAATCCTAGGGGTAATGTGAGGAGAGGAGGTACGGATAATGCAGTTGCAGCTCAGTTGGAGGCATTAACTGCCAAAATTGCCGAGTTACAAACTTTAAAGTCGTTGGAAAATAAGCAAACGGTTCATCCCATGGTTCAACAAGAGCCAACCTGTGAAAGATGTGGTACTATGGGGCATACTGCAGTGGAATGTATGAGTACGGTTGAGCAAGTCCTTGCCTTTCAATCTTTTAAGCAAGGTACACCTTACTCCAATTTTTACAATGAAAGGACAAAAGAGCATCCCAATCTATCCTACCGAAGTCAGAATGTTCTTAATCCTACCCCACCGCCACATCAGCAACAAGGTTCCTCTTATGTGATTCCTCAGAATCGCAATTTCCAAGGTAACTTCAATCGTTCCAATCAAGGAGGCCAAAACTTTCAACAACCTCCACCTCCACCACCTCCAAGTAATGATATGGCGGAATTGAAAGCCATGTTGCAGCAGAGTCTTATGATCCAACAAAAGCAAGATGCTCAGATCTCACAGTTAATAGCTCATAATAAGATGGTTGATACTCAAATTGCCCAATTGGCAATTCAAAATCCACATAAGCAACCAGGTAATCTTCCTCCTCAACGACACCCTCCACATGAACAAGCCAATGCTATCACTTTGAGGAGTGGAACCCATTACAAAGGCCCTGAAATGATAAGGGATGCAACCAATGAAAGCTTGGAAGTTGCTGATCAAAGTTCGAAAAAAGGCGAAAAAGGGGCTGAAAAAGAGGTTGCTCGATCGAGCAGCACCCCCTTGCTCGATCGAGCAACCCAGAAAATTTGCTCAAATTTGTCTCGGGAAGTTTCTGAAAGCTACAGTACACCAAAACTCGATCGAGCAAACCTCTGCGCGATCGAGCAACCCCTGATCAGGATGAAAACACTTCCAATTCATCTTCCAAAGCTAAAGAAGCCGAGCCCATTACCATTACACTTCCTTTTCCGCACCGCCAACATAAATCCAAGCTTGATAAACAGTTTGGGAGGTTTATGGAAGTGGTAAAGAATCTGCAAGTGAGTGTGCCTTTTACCGAGTTGATTACTCAAGTGCCGGCTTATGCAAAGTTCATGAAAGATATATTGACAAGGAAGCGGTCCTTTAATGAAGTGGAGACGGTTGCATTTACTGAGAAATGCAGTGCTGTGTTGCAATCCAGATCACCACCAAAGCTAAAGGATCCAGGGAGTTTTTCTATTCCTTGTAATATAGGTTGCTTGGCAATTGATAAAGCCCTTTGTGATTTAGGGGCTAGTGTTAGTGTAATGCCATTTTCTATATGCAAAAAGCTTAATATGGGTCAACTTACTGTTACAAACATGACCTTACAAATGGCCGACCGTTCTATTAAACACCCTTTAGGGATTTTAGAAGACGTACCGGTTAGAGTAGGGAAGTTTTTCATACCAGTTGACTTTGTTGTCTTAGATATGGCTGAGGACACCCAAATTCCTATCATCTTGGGACGACCATTCCTCCATACTGCGGGGGCGGTTATAGATGTTAAGAATGGGAGACTTACACTAACAGTGGGGGATGATACAATCACTTTTAACTTAGACAATGCCATGAAATATCCCATGTTAGAAGAGACATGTCATAGAGTCGATATTGTTGACATAACTATTGATGACTGTCTTTCTTTGTGTTTGAATAGGGATCCTCTGGAGATCGCCTTAATTTCCAACACTGCTGAAGCTGGAAGCTCACGGAATGAAGAAGTAGTTGCAATGCAAAAACTGATGATAGGAGAGGACTGCAAGTTACAGAAGGTTTATAGCTTAGGTAACCCCACTAAGGTTACCGAGGTAAAGAAACCTGAACTTAAACCCCTCCCCTCTCATCTTAAATATGTTTTTCTTGATTCCCATGAGATGAATCCTGTAATTGTCAGTGCTAGCCTATCTGAAAGCCAACTTTCTGATTTATTGGTGGTTTTAAAAAGACACAAAAAGGCTATAGGTTATAGCATTGACGATTTACAAGGTATTAGTCCTGACTTTTGTATGCACCGTATCCACTTAGAAGAAGACCATAAACCTTGTAGGCAGGGTCAGCGTCGTTTGAACCCCACTATGCAAGAGGTAGTTAGAAAAGAGGTGCAGAAATTGTTAGATGCGGGAATCATATATGCTATTTCTGATTCCAAGTGGGTCAGTCCTGTTCAGGTAGTCCCTAAGAAGGGAGGGACTACGGTCGTCACTAATGAGAAAAACGAGCTCATATCTACTAGACTAGTGACAGGGTGGAGGATGTGTATTGATTATAGGAGGCTGAATGTAGCCACTAGGAAAGACCACTTCCCTCTTCCCTACATTGACCAAATGTTAGAGCGTCTAGCGTGTCATAAGTATTTTTGTTATCTAGACGGCTACTCGGGATTCTTTCAAATCCCCATTCATCCTGACGATCAGGAAAAGACTACCTTCACATGCCCTTATGGTGTCTTTGCTTACCGAAGAATGCCTTTTGGGTTATGTAATGCCCCCGCCACCTTTCAACGTTGTATGATGGCTATTTTTTCTGATTATATCGAGTCTATTATGGAGGTCTTTATGGACGACTTCAGTGTTTATGAGACCGATTTTGATAGTTGTTTAGCTAATCTGACTAAAGTCTTGCAACGTTGTGAGAAAAACAATCTTGTGTTAAACTGGGAAAAGTGCCACTTCATGGTAACTGAAGGGGTGGTACTTGGTCATTTGGTGTATGGATGAGGCATACAAGTGGATAAAGCTAAAGTGGAAGTGGTTGAGCAATTACCGTACCCGGTGAATGTTAAAAGTGTTAGAAGTTTCCTTGGTCATGCGGGGTTCTATCGCCGTTTTATTAAGGATTTTTCAAAGATTGCTCAACCAATGACTAAGCTTCTCCATAAGGATGCCCCGTTTGTGTTTACTGATGAGTGTGTTAAGTCTTTTGACAGGATTAAACAAGCTCTAATCTCAGCTCCTATTATCCAGTCTCCTGATTGGACATTGCCGTTTGAGATAATGTGTGATGCCAGTGACTATGCAGTTGGGGCTGTTTTGGGGCAAAGGAAGGATAAGGTGCTACATGCAGTTTACTATGCCAGTAAGACTTTGGATGATGCGCAAGTTAACTATGCTACCACTGAAAAGGAGTTACTTGCAGTTGTCTTTGCCTTAGATAAATTTAGAGCCTATCTTGTGGGTTCTAAGGTGATAGTCTATACTGACCATGCGGCACTAAAATACTTGTTGGCTAAGAAGGAAGCCAAACCTAGGCTTATTCGTTGGATCTTGTTGCTACAAGAATTTGATTTGGAGATCCGGGATAAGTCAGGTGCTGAGAATGTGGTTGCTGACCATTTGTCTCGTCTGAGGTTTGAAGAGGGAGATTCCATCCCCATTGATGATTCGTTTGCTGATGATCATCTCCTTGCCATTACCATGGAAACTCCATGGTTTGCCGATTATGCAACTTTTTGGTTGGGGGAATTATGCCTCCAGATCAATCCTATCAGCAAAAGAAGAGGTTTCAACACGATGTCAAGAGGTATTTTTGGGATGATCCTTATCTATTCCGGGAATGTGCCGACGGCATTTATCGACGATGTATTCCAGAGGGTGAGGTACATGCCATCCTTTCTCATTGTCACTCTTCTTCATATGGCGGTCATCATGGTCCCTCAAGGACGTTTGCTAAAGTTATGCAGTCGGGTTTTTATTGGCCGACTATTCTCAAGGATGCTACTACTTTTGTCCATTCTTGTGACGCATGTCAAAGGACGGGTAACATTTCTCAAAGGCATGAGATGCCTCAAACGGGTATTTTGGAAGTTAAAATATTCGATGTTTGGGGTATTGACTACCAAGGGCCATTCCCATCTTCCCATGGTAACCAATATATCCTGGTAGCAGTTGATTATGTCTCCAAATGGGTGGAAGCCATTGCCACTCCTACTTGTGATGCCAAAGCAGTTATCAAACTGTTTCAGAAGATCATTTTCCCACGATTTGGGGTTCCTCGTGCTCTCATTAGCGATGGAGGAAAGCATTTCAATGAGCGTCATCTTAATTCTTTATTGAAGAAATATGGCGTTACACATCGTCGGGGGTTAAGTTATCATCCGCAGACAAGTGGTCAGGTAGAGGTTTCTAATCGGGAGATTAAGTCAATCCTTGAGAAAGTCGTGAGTAAATCTAGGAAGGATTGGAGTCGTAAGCTTGATGACACTTTATGGGCTTACCGAACTGCTTTTAAGACTCCAATTGGTGCTTCTCCATACCGGTTAGTCTATGGCAAGGCGTGCCATTTACCGGTAGAACTTGATCATAGGGCTATGTGGGCCATAAAAGAGCTTAATATGGATCCCTTACTGGCGGGTGAGAAACGACTTATGCAGTTGAACGAACTTGATGAGTTTCGATTGCATGCCTATGATAGTGCTCGGGTTTACAAGGAGAAGACCAAGAAGTGTCATGACAAGCATATCCTGCAGCGGGAATTTAAAGTTCGTGATAAAGTATTATTATTTAACTCCCGTTTGCGTTTGTTTCCAGATAAACTCAAGTCCAGATGGTCGGGACCGTTCACAGTTACCGAGGTAAACAAGTTTGGGTCGGTTTTACTACAAACCGACAAGGGTGAGATTTTCAAAGTCAATGGTCAACGCTTGAAGATCTACTACGATGGAGCATTTATAGGGGTGATAGAGGTCGTAGACCTCTTCACTCTTGATAAATCCCCATGACTTTGAGGTAACACGGTCGTGCGGGACCGATATAAACCAGCGCTAACCGGGAGGCAACCCGGCATTTACTTGTATTTCATTTGTAAATTTTATTTTTCGATTAGCTTCATTATTGATGTCATAGCTTAATTAGATTTAGTTTGGATAGTTAATATAGTTGTGCTTTATGGAGTACGGTGAGGGAGCGATCTAACAATTTTACTGAGTGATTACAGCTAATACAATCGGAAATCGCTTTAATAATGAAGAAACGAAAAGAAAGAAAGGAGAAAAGAAGAGAAAAATGAGGAAAGCTAAAAATCATGGGTTGCTCGACCGAGCAAGTAACTGCTCGATCGAGTTTTTGACACAACCAATATCCAGCAACTTTAAAGAACTCAAAAATCAAGATTGTCTAGGTTGCTCGATCGAGCAAGCTTTACTTGCTCGATCGAGTCGAGTGGTTCAGACCGGCCCCGAGGTTGTTTAATCAGGTTTTCCCCAATATTCCCTCATTCTTCTTCTTATTTTCGTCCTCCTTCACTCTCCCTCACCCTTATTCCCTCATAATACCTCAAACAAACTCATTCATATCTTCAATTCATCATCAATCTAGCATCAACAAACATTATTTCACTTGTTTCAAGTTCAATTTGTGAAGAAATCGGTGTTCTTGCTCCCTTATTTTGCCCAAAACGTGATTTAGGGTTTGTTTCTTATTTCTTCAAATTTCGTGCTTCTAATTTGTTGTTGTTGCTTCCTAGCTTTGTTATTTAGTAATTAATCACTCTTGCATTGTGATGTGCATATTTTATATGCACATTTACACACTTATTCGCCCCCATTTCAGTCTTACTTATAGCTCATTTGAGCCGATTTCATGTCATATCCCTCGCCTATGCTACTTTGGTATGTTTTGTTCCTCAATTGCAGGTTTAGGACTTCTCGGGGTGCTTTTGGATGCATTTTGGATAGTTTGAAGGGAAATAGATTGAGTTCTAGATATGTGATTGAGGCGATTCAAAATGGATAAGATAGATCTCTTTCTTAGCTTCGGAATGAGACCAAGAACGCCAAAATCCGCCAAGTAACGAAGAAATGGCGGACGTTTTAAGTTCAGTGCGCGGTGCAGGAATTTAACAGTGCCTCCGATCGGCAATGACTTCCACCGATCGACCAAGGGCCAAATGGCCTACCTCCGATCGACAATGCCTACCACCGATCGGCAGAGACATCCTGGGGGACCTTTCCACTTCTTCCTAAGCCTTGTGGACACTTCATACAAGCCCACCTATCGTTGGGAGCCCACATCTACCTTGAACTATCAAATGAAGACCTATAGAGAACAATTCAAGCCCACACCTATCGTGAAGACCCATCCACCGATCAGTGGGAGCCTAGAGGGATGGTCCAACTACCTCTCTAATCCACGGGGCACGCTTTGTTAGGGAAGGGACTCGAGCTTATCGAAGCCCAAGCCACTAGGACGCGAGATCAGGCCCAAATCAGAGAAAACCTAACCCTAGACCTAAAGGAGGGTTATAAGTGGGAGAGGCAGCGGATCTCAAGAGGCATCTCTCCCTAGACGCAAGATCCCTTGTCACGGATTGAGTTTCCGCTCAAAAACTCCATTTTAGATTATTGTTTACATTTTAGTCGATTAGTTTTAAGTTTTCGTTCGTTTTTGTACTTCCGCCGATCGGGATACTCTTCTGCCGATCGACATAGCCTTGTATTCAGACCTATTTCAGGTTTCTTTGTTTCGCATTTAGTTATTTCGTTCGTTTATTGTTTCCACATCGCTTTGCTATGATGTCTTATGCTAATACAGTAGTTCATATGCTTAGATCTATCACCATGAGTAGCTAATCCGCATGCTAGGGCTAGGGTGAACTATTGTGGATCCGGGATTTGGGGGTTCCAATTAAACCGTTTATGCATCTGAACCTATGTTTGATTTAATTGTCGTTTGACTGACCTAGGACGCTAGGTTATCATTTGTTTAGTGTATTTCCCCTGAGACTGACCAAGTGATTGGGAAGATAGACCTGACACCAATCGGCATAACCTTATACCGATCGGTAGACATATAGGATAGTGATTTCTGTGAGACCGAACCAGTTATCAGAGTCGCTAGGGGTGGTTAGGAGGCCGAACAAGCAACTTTCTCACCCTTTAGACTGTTTAGACCTTGGCTCGACCTATCCCGTTGACACCATAGTGAACCCGTTCTGCCCTAGTTTTTCCTTCATCTGATTTTCGTACCCTTTTTATTGCATTTCGATTATTGCTTTTGTTTGTTATCCCTCTTTCTCAACCTCTCAAACCATTAAAACCTGTTACTTGGCAGAACTGAACTTGACCCTAGATTTGATTAGATCGACCGCCTCCCTGTGATCGACCCGGACTTATCACTAGCTGCCCTAGTTAGTTTTAGTTTGGACTTATAAATATTGTTTGATAGCGGACTTAGAACGACATAAATCTCGCATATCACATTGCTAATTGCTCCGTCTTTCTTGAGTTTTAGACTCAAATTTGAATTTTTTTTCGAGTTAGGGTTGCTAATCCGTCTTTTGAGCATTTAGAGTTTTGTTTGTTGTGTTTTATTTACTTTAATTAGCTATGTCTAGGCAAGAAGGAACTAGTAAGCGTCGTAGAGCACCCCGTCTTGTTCGACAACCCGACATAGAAGCCATTCCGAGTAACCCCGACTACCCTTGGATCGTTTTCAACACACAAGAGCAGCATGACCGCTTTGCTTTGCTTATGGGTCGTCCTATGGACCCTACTCGCTGTGTGTGCCCCAACGTTCTTGATTCACTCGGTTTTGGGAATGCCATGTTTGCTATGTTTCACAGAATCGGGTTTGGGGGGCTATATTCCCTAAATGAGCTTTCTTACCGACCTTTGACACTAGAATTTTTCAGTTCCTATGATTGGGACGAGACCAATGAAAGTGTGTCTTTTAGGTTGCTTAATAGGGATTTTGTGTTGACTTACGCCGAATTGGCGAATCATTTGGGTCTTTCTGTCGGTGACGATGATACTTTTATTGCTGTTCCTTCCGGCTTTCAAGCCGTTGAATATTTTCGCTTATTTACGGGTCTTCCTGAGGCACGTGTTAATGCTATGGCGGTTAATGATGTGCAGCATCCTTGTTTGAGGTTGTTTTTGCGTTTCTTTAGCCTCCTTTTATTTGCTAGGAAGGACCTAAGTAAGCTTAATTCTCATGAGGTCTTATTACTTGCATCTTCCCTCAACCCCATGCATGAGAATGATTTTTATTTCAATCCGGTTGGTTTGGTGTGCTTTGCTTTCTGCAGGATCACTTCCGCTACCCAGCATTCCTTAGATTGCGGTGCCTGGGTCACTCGGTTGGCTAGGAGACTTGCTGGGTTTAGGGGCGACCGTAACTACACACCAATGACCCCGCTTCATGCCCCTAGAGTGGACGAGGAGTACTTGCGCCACACCCTTTGCTGGATAAATGCGTTAGGAAACGATAGATTTCAGTGGCGAGTACGAGGGACTTAGTGGATAGCTCTTCCTGATGCCGATAACCGTCTCCCTTCTACAGAGCGGTTGTCTGCCCATGATCCTGAGACTGGACCTACCCCTCCCCCTCGTTCTTATGTGGTTCCACCTGAGCTTGTCTTTACTTTGGCCGAGAACCGTCGACCTCGTCGGCGGATTACCCCATCTACTTCTGCTCAGACCACCACCACCCCGGTTCCACGCTTTACACCCGCCCCAGCTCCTTACCCTTACCCTCCACCTGCTTACACCTATGATCCAGCTTTAGAGAGGGAGATTAGGATTCACCAACGAATTAACAATGACTTGGTGATGAGGGGACTTTGGGAGAACCTCATGCGGACCGATCTCAATGCTACTGTTGGTTGGACTCCGCCGAGCTACTACCGAGGTCCGGGTGATGAGACGGGTGTGTTTGATAATTATGGGGTGACTCCTCAGCAGTTTTCCCAAGAGTTTAGTCACGATTATGGTTGCCTGGGTCGTTCTTGGTATACCCCTATCTAACCGGATGCTCCAGTTGGTGGGTTTGGTGACCCGTTTTGGGCTTCTTCTTCTGGTGCTGCTGAGAGGGGCGATGATGATGATGATCAGGCGCAGTAGTGGCAGCTGGTCACTACACCCCCATTTTGCAGCTGGTTTGGGGGAAGCTATGCTTATAAGCTGGTATTATCTATCCTTGTACTTTCTTTTATTGTATTTTCTTTTAGCTATTTCCCCTTTTCCCTTTTGTTAGTAGTGTCCTTTAGGTTGCTGTTGTTGGTTGATTGTGTGATGTTGTGCTGTTAGCGTCACACTGAGGACACTGTGACATTTAGGTTTGGGGGAGAGTCTTTATTTATGTCGTGTGTTTATTTCTGTTGTGTGAAAGAAAAAAAAAGAAAAAATCCATAAAAAATTGAAAAATTTACAAAATCCAAAAACATGTTTTCATTTTGTTAGGTCGAGTCTTGGTGAATTGAATTACAATGATGATAATTTGCATTGTTTCTGCATTTGAATCTCAAATAAGTTGTTCATGTACATTGTTTTGACTTACTATTTTTGAAAACAAAGTTCATAGTACAAGTCTTGAGCGTTTTTGACATACCTTATGCTAATTAGATTTGGCCAGTTTTAGTTGGTAAACCACTTAAAATTCTGAGGTCTTTAGAGCTTCCTAGGCCAGGAACATCAATAAACTGGTCTCATTGTTTTTAGGTTTGAGTGTGGTACTCCTTGTGGAATGTGTAACATCAAATTGCATAAGTGTGACATTCGTTTCTTGATACTATACGCGTTCGTCTAATAAGTGCATGATGAAAGGTGGTTCTTTTTGTTCAAATAAGCCTCACATAGCCAAAAAGACTTGATTTTATACCCTTATTATTAAGTTTTCTATGTTTAGCCAATTTGAGCCTTTGTAGCATGTTTCATAACCTATCTAATAGCTACATTCATAGAACTTGCCTACCTTATCGGGACAGTCGTAGTTGCATGTTTTTCTTATCTACTTGTCTATTATGGTTGGGTCGGGATTTCAAAAAGAATATCAATTGGGTGTAGCAAGTATGTTGGCAATTGTGTCATTTATTCCCTTTGTTGGAAAAAAAAAATGATGAAGAAAGGAAAAAAAAAAGATTTGATTTGAAAAGAAAGAAAAAAAAGAAAAAGAGAAAAGGAATGAAAAGTTTGTTGCTTCATTGAATTATTCAAGGGAAAATGAAAGGGAATTTACTAGAGTCTAATCCATTTTTCAGAGAGCAATATCGATATCTCTCTTGTGTTGTCAAAGTTTAAGATGATTTCTCTAGTCGGTGTTGTTGTGCTAGTCTTGTAGATTTGTTTTGGTACGTGTCGCTGCGACTACCGGTCTTAGCCCCACATTTCCATACGTGCCTTGGCACAATCCATTTTTATACCTTCACCTATTAGCCTTCCTTTTTGTCCTGATTCATGTGCTTTATAGCGAATGCGTATTTGTTGGGGAAATTATTATCACATTCGAATGCATGCATGTTTCATAAGTTGAGTGAGTGTTTCTATTTCTTTCTATCTTCACAAAACTCACCTTTACATAAACTTATGAGTGCTTGAGTGAATCCGCGAGAATCCGACAAATTGACCCTTGCAAGATTGAAAGGTATTTGGTTTTTGTCTGTACTACGGTATCATGTAAAATCTTGGATTATGAGCCGCGATTTCTACTTTCCCGTGCCTTTGAATTTGTTTTATTGGTACAACTTAGTCATTACATTGTTATAGATTTGGATAGCTTGGGATTTGTATGTGCATTAACATTAACTTTGACTTTTCATTCACCATTTGTATGTTTGTCTTTGTATGTGTCTAGTGCTTTGCTTAGGGACAAGCAAAGGATTGGTTTGGGGGAGTTTGATGATCATTATTTATACACATATTTTGTGCTTCCCTTAGTTGCAAATAACTCGATTTACCGTCTTTCCTTGCTTATTCTATGCTATTTTAGCTAGAATATCGATTCTGCCGCTTTTGTTATGTTTTAATGCAGATTGGATGCATTTGGAGCTTTTAGAGTTGATATGGAGCATGGCGGAGTCGGATCGTAGAAGGTTAGGCACGGGAATCGAGAATGGTGGAAAAGAAATGAAGAAAAACGAAGAAACAAGCCATTTTGAAGGCTGCTCGATCGAGCATTGTGCCTTGCTCGATCGAGTCGGGCTGAAGGTTGCTCGATCTAGCAACATACCCTTGCTCGATCGAGCAACCCAATATTTCGGCGACTTTTTCATATTTTCCTAAACTTTAACCTAATTAATTAGATTTTTGTATTATAAAAGGAAAGCTCGTCTTTCATGCTTTTCTAGGCTTTTCAATGCTTTTCATGCTTTAATATTAGAAACCCTAATTTAGTTTGCTTGCCTCCGGATTTTATTCATCAAGATTATTGTCTTTAGTTCAAGCTTGTAATCGGTATTCTTCAATCTTTCTTAGTTATCTATTTAATTACCTTCTTGTTCTTTAATTATTCTTTGTTATTCCTTTCATTGTTGTTAATCATGTTTACTTTAAATATTATTGTTGTTATTTATATCGTTATGAGTAGCTAAATTCCTTTCTAGGGTTGAAAGGGGATCTAGGATTGTTAGAAGGGGTAGATTGATTAATTGAATTGCAATTGCATGGTTATCGTTTGATTATCGTTTTAATTCTAGTTGTTTGATTACTGGCCAGGATTAATTAACTAGTCTTGCAAATTAGGATTGACACCGACCGGGTTAAGACTAAGATAGGCTACGATAATTGAATAGAACTCGTTTAATGATAGCGATCGCATGTTAAATTGTAGATCTAAAGGGCATAATTGAATCGACCGATCTTGTGACCTTAGATAACTTTATTGCATGATAATTGATTACTCCCTATCCCTGAACAATAATCCTAGTGAACCTGAGACCCTAGACTTTTAATCTCATTGTTTTCAACCTTATTAGTTAGTTATTGCTTATTATTAGTTGTTATTATTATTGTTATTAGTTGTTATTATTGTTTACTTTAATTGTTGTTATTCATTGGCTATTAGTTTTAGAAACCACAATTCAAACCCCGAAATTGTTACTTGAGAGACAAACCTAGTTTAACAGATTAGAATACTACCGCCTCCCTGTGGATTCGATACCTTGCTTACCGCTGACTATTAGTTAGTAGTGAATTAGGTTTTACTTTGATTAAGGTGACGCGACTTTACCCTTATCACAAGCTGTGGCCTGTGTCAGGGAGTGCCACTATTGCCTCCTGACTAGACTCTTCTTCCTCACTCACCACTTCTTCAACCTCAGGCTCATCCCTCTCATACTCAACTAGACCTTCCTTTTCCCAAGTCTCAACCTCCATTATAGTTAAGGTCTTCTTAGAAGGGCAATGCTTCCTGAAATGTCCATAACCCTGACATTGGAAGCACCTAATTCTGTTCTCAATCAATGAAGTGCTTGGCTTCTAACCCATGATGCCCTTTCCCTTGTCTAAGGTAGGTGGGGGTGCTTTCTTAGGGGTATCCATGGTCCTCCATCCACTGTAAGGTCTAGTTTGAAAAGGCCTAACAGGTTTTGGTGTAACAGACTTAGTCTTCCCTATCTTTTCAATTCTCAGAGATAAATTGACAACATCATCAAATGACCATAGGGGTTGCATCCTAACCTTGTTAGCAATGCTCTTATCTAGACCCTTTAAGTACCTAGCAATCCTTTGCTCAGGTTTCTCATTTATATCAAACTGCAAGGTGAGTTGTTCAAACTCTCTCAGATAAGATTCAACAGGTTTGTCTCCTTGTTTCAATTTAGACAACTTGATAAACAGATCCTGGGTGTAATCCTTAGCAACAAACTTATCTAACAGTTTCTTTTTCAGTTTAGTCCAAGACTTGATGGGTTCTTTACCTTCCCTAGCCCTTAACCCTTTCATGGTTTCATACCAAAGAGAAGCATACCTTTTCAGTTTAAGGATGGCTACCTTAAAAGACTTAGAATCATTATATCCTTTGTACTCAAATATCCTTTCTACTTCTCTTAACCATTCTAACAAATCATCAGGATTAAGACTACCAGAAAACTCAGGGATGTCTACCTTAAGATGCTTGTCTATGTGCCTGTGGATGGAAGCCCGGCTCCTTGTTGAGTCATCTTAGTCTGGATACTCTTCATCATCAGGTGGCCTTCCTCTACCTCCTCCTTGACCTCTTCCACGTCCTCTGCCTCTTCCTCCAGCAAACAACTGGTTGCCTATTACCTGATCCAGGGCTCTGGTTAGGGTGGTTACAATCCCAGCCAGGTCCTCCATCTTTGCTTCTACTCCTGCCAGTCTCTCTTCACTCATTGGGCTATTTTTGTGTTTTTAAATGTAGTTAGGGAAAATGAACTCACTAAGACTCTCAACCAAAGCTCTGATAACCAATTTGGAGTGTAAACTACTAAGGTTTACAAGTTTTGATGAATGCTTGACTAGGTTCACTTAAACTGAGCACAACTTAAGTAGAAATGGGGGTTGTTTTAGAGAGATTGGTTTAAATTAACTAAAGTTCAAGGGATATGACTTAGAGAAACTCCCCTACAGCAAGGCACAAGAGAAGGGACTCAAATACTAGTTCTGAGACAGTACTAAAGTGTTACAGCAATGCACAAACACCCTAGGCTATACTCAAATAACAAGCAAGCTAGTCACAGCAAGGCACAGACTTAACTTAACTCACAAAGAAAGACACTGATCAGACACCTTGAAGATGTATCAGGCTTGACTCAAACTACAGCTCTTAGCACAAGTTTGAAGGGTTTGAGGGAGTTCTCAAAGTTAATTCATTCATAAAGTCTGATTAAAACAACATACAAAGACCTCCTTATATAGGGAGGCTGATATCTTGTGAACCATTGGATGTACTGATCATCCAAGGGTCAGCTTATGATTTAAACTACTACAACAGACACTAATTAAGAGCCTCACAACAGGACGAGCTCAACAACTATAAAGTACAGACACAAAAGCATAGAAAACAGACTAATGCAAAAAGTAGTAAAGCAGCCTTTGGATCTTTCCTGAAATGGAATTCTGTTGTTCTTGTTGTCTTGCTACTTTGCCCTGGATGTTTTGTTGCTCCTTGGGACTCACTACTCTTATTAGGACTTAGATAAAACCTGCCTTGGACGAGGACAAGTTGACTTAAACAAAAGGAAGTCACATCTGGTCATATACTCTCTCTACTTTGATGTTCACTTACTCTAGCTTGGGGTGCTTGTTACTTGAATTTTTGCTAGACATCAAAAGGGGTTATCCTAGACAAACTTGTAGTTTAGTGGGTTGGCTTGATGGTAGGCCATGGTGGGGGTGGTTGGGATGCCCTGGTGTACCTCCTAGGTGCAGGGTTTGCTGATTGGTCTGCCTGGTCCTGAATGGCTTTGTTTCTGTCTTGTGTGGGTGATGTGGGCTGTGTTGGGGCTTGGCATGGCTTGCTGAGCCCTAGACTGTCTTCCTCACTGGTGTGGCTTGGCCTGGCTTGATCTTGGCTTGTCATGGCTTGTTGTTTGGACCTTGTAACTCGAGCTTCCATCTGAGGGGTTCTTGGGGTTATGCTCTGGCTTGTCTGGCTTGTGGCTTGATCATCAAGGCCCCTTGGGTGAGCTCCTGTTGCACTAACCTTCTACGATCCGACTCCGCCATGCTCCATATCTACTCAAAAAGCTACAAATACATCCAGCCTGCATTAAAACATAACAAAAGCGTTAGAATCGATATTCTAGCTAAAATAGCATATAAATAAGCAAGGAAAGATGGTAAATCGAGTTATATGTGTCTAAGTGAAGCATAAAATTTGTATATAAATAATGATCATCAAACTCCCCCAAACTAATTCTTTGCTTGTCCCTAAGCAAAGCACTCAACACTATACAAGGACAAACACACAAATGGTGAATGAAAAACTCAAAGCTAATGTTAATGCACATACAAATCCCAAGCGATCCATATCTATAACAAAGTAATGACCAAGTTGTACCAATAAAACAAATTGAAACGCACGGGAAAGTAGAAAACGCAGCTCATATTACAAGATTTTACATGATACTGTAGTATAGACAAAAACCAAATACCTTTCAATCTTGCAAGGCTCAATTTGTCGGATTCTCGCGGATTCACTCAAGCACTCATAAGTTTATGTAAGGGTGAGTTTTTTAAAGATAGAAAGAAATAGAAACACTCACTCAACTTATGAAACATGAATGCATTCTAATGTGATAGTAATTTCCCCAACTAATACACATTCGCTATAAAGTACATGAATTAGGACAAAAAGGGAGGCTAATGGGTAAAGGTATAGAAGTGGACGTGCCGTAGGGGAATGTGGGGCTAAGACTGGTAGTCGCAGCGACACTTACCAAAACAAATCTACAAGACTAGCACAAACCAACACCGACTAGAGAAATCATCTTTAACTTTGACAACACAAGAGAGATATCGATATTGCTATCTGAAAAATACGTTAGACTCTAGTGTATTCCCTTTCATTATCCCTTAAACAATTCAATAAAGCAACATATGTTTTTCTCTTCTTTTCTTTCTTCTTTTTCATTTTTTTCATTTTTTTTCATCATTTTTTTATTTTCTCTTTTCAGATCTTTTGCTTCACAACTTTTCTTAACAAAGGGAATAAATGACACAATTGCCAACATACTTGCTACACCCATTTGATATTCTTTTTTAAATCCCGACTCAATCATAGTAGACAAGTAGATAAGAAAAACATGCAACTGCGACTGTCCCGATAAGGTAGGCAAATTCTAGAAATGTAGTTATTAGATAGGTTATAAAACAGGCTACAAAAGACTCAAATTGGCTAAACATAAACAACTCAATAATAAGGGTATAAAATCAAGTCTTTTTTGGCTATGTGAGGCTTATTTGAACAAAAAGAACCACCTTTCCTCATGCACTTATCAAACGAACGCGTATAGTATCAGGAAACGAATGTCACACTTATGCAATTTGATGTTACATATTCCATAAGGAGTACCACACTCAAGCCTAAAGACAATGAGACCAGTTTATTGATGTTCCTGGCCTAGGAAGCTCTATAGACCTCATAATTCTAAGTGGTTTACCAACAAAAATTGCCAAATCTAATTAGCATAAGGTATGTCAAAACGGTCAAGACTTGTTCTATGAGCTTTGTTTTCAAAAGTAGTAAATCAAAACAATGTACATGGATAACTTATTTGGGATTCAAATGCAGAAACAATGCAAATTATCATCATTGTTATTCAACTTCACCAATACTCGACCTAATAAAATAAAAAACATGTTTTTTTTGATTTTGTAAATTTTTCAATTTTTATGAATTTATTTTTCTTTCACACAACGGAAATAAACACACAACATAAATAAAGACTCTTTCCTAAACCTAAATGTCACAGTGTCCTCATTGTGACGCTAACAGCACAACAATCACATAACAACCAACAGTAGCAACCTAAAGGACACAACTAATAAAGGGGAATGAGAGATAACCAAAAGAAAATACAATAAAAGAAAGTACAAGGATAGATAATACCAGCTTTATAAACATAGCTTCCCCCAAACCAGCTGCAAAATGGGGGTGTAGTGACCAGCTGTCACTACACCTCCTCATCACCATCATCCTCATCATCATCATCATCACCCCTCTAAGCAGCACCAGAAGAAGAGGCCCGAAATGGCTCACCAAACCCACCAACTGGAGCATCCGGTCGGATAAGAGTATACCATCAACGACCCAGGCAACCAAAATCTTGACTAAACTCCTGGGAACACTGCGAAGGAGTCACCTCGTAATTGTGGAACACACCACTCTCGTCACCCGGACCTCGGTAGTAGCTCGGCGGAGTCCAACCAGTAGTAGCATTAAGATCCGTCCGCATAAGGTTCTCCCAAAGTCCCCTCATCACCAAGTCATTGTTAATGCCTTGGTGAATCCTAATCTCCCTTTCGAAAGCCGGATCATATGTATAAGCAGGTGGAGGGTAAGGGTAAGGAGTCGGGGTCGGTGTAAGGTGGGGTGTCGAGGTGGTGGTAGTCTGAGCAGAAGAAGATGGGGTGATCCGCCGACGAGGTCGACCGTTCTCGGCCAAAGTAAAAATAATTTCAGGTGGAACCACATAAGAACGAGGGGGAGGGGGAGGTCCAGTCTCAGGATCACGGGTGGGTAACCGCTCTGTAGAAGGTAGATGGTTATCCCTGTCGGGAAGAGCTATCCACTGGGACCCCCGTACTCGCCACTGAAATCTAGCGTTTCCTAACGCATTAATCCAGCAAAGTGTGTGGCGCAAGTACTCCTCGTCTACTCTAGGGGCATAAATCGGGGTCATTGGTGTGTATCGATGGTCTCCCCCAAACCCTGCAAGTCGCCTAGCCAACCTAGTGACCAAGGCACCACAATCTAAAGAATGTTGGGTGGGGGAATTGACTCTCCAGAAAGCATAACACACCAAACCAGCCGGTGGAAATAAAAAGCATTCTCATGTTGAGGGTTGAGGGAAGATGCAAGTAATAAAACCTCATGAGAATTTAGTTTACTGATGTCCTTCCTAGCAAACAAGAGGAGGCTAAAGAAACGCAAAAACAACCTTAGACAAGGATGATACACATCATTGACCGCCATAGCATTAACACGCGCATCAGGAAGACCAGTAAAGAGAGTAAAATAATCAACGGCTTGAAAGCCGGAAGGGATACCAATAAAAGCATCATCATTACCAAGAGAAAGACCCAAATGATTAGCCAATTCAGCATACGACAACACAAAATCCCTATTGAGCAATCGAAAAGACACACATTTATTTGTCTCGTCTCAATCATAGGAACTGAAAAATTCAAGGGTCAGTGGTCGATACGAAAGTTCATTGAGAGAATATAGCCCACCAAACCCAATTCGGTCAAACATATCAAAAATAGCATTACCAAAAGCGAGGGCACGGAGAACGGTGGGGCACACACAACGAGTAGGGTCCATAGGACGACCCATAAGCATAGCAAAGCGACCATGTTGTTCCTGTGTGATGAAAACGATCCAAGGATAAGTGGGATTACTAGGAATCGCTTCTATTTCGGGTTGTCAAACAAGACGGGGTTCTCTACGACGCTTGCTAGTTCTTACTTGTCTAGACATGGCTATTTGATGTAAATAAAACACACAAACACAACAATATGCTCAAAGGACGGATTTAGCAAACCCTAATTCGAAAAAATCAAATTTTGAGTCTAAAACGCAAGAAAGACGGATCAATTAGTAATGCAAGAGTGATTAATTACTAAAGAACAAAGTAAGAAAGCAACAAAAAATGAATTAGAAGCACAAAATTGAAGAAATAAGAAGCAACCCCTAAATCACGTTTTGGGCAAGATAAGAGAGCAAACACACCAATTTCTTCACAAATTGCACTTAAAATAGGTAGAATGATGATTGTTGATGCTATTATGATGATTAATTGATGATTAGAAGTGGATTGAAGGAGTGTTATGAGAGAATAAGGGTGAGGGAGATAAGAAGAGTACCGAAATTAGGAAGAACAATGAAAGAAAATTGGGGAAAACCTGTTTTTAAGCCTCCGGACCGGTCTGGACCGGCCGACTCGATTGAGCAAGGGCAGCCTGCTCGATCGAGCAACCTAGAAAATCGTGATTTTTGAGTCTGCTCGTTTTCGGGTGGAGTGTGTGGTTGGAAAACGCGATCGAGCAAGTCATGTTGCTCGATCGAGCAACCCTGTAATTTCTTGTTTTCCTCGTTTTCTTTTCTTTTCTTTTCTCCTTTATTTCTTTTTGTTCTTCATTATTAAAGCGACTTCCAAGTTTATTAGCTGCAAGCACTCAATGAATTGTTAGATCGCTCCCTCATCGCACTCAATAAAGCACAACTGTATTAACTATCCAAACTAAATCTAATTAAACTATAACATTAATAATTAAGCTAATCGAAATAAAATTTACAAGTGAAGTACAAGGAAATGCCGGGTTACCTCCCGGTTAGCGCTGGTTTATCGGTCTCGCACGACCCTGTTACCTCAAAGTCATGGTGATTTATCAAGAGTGAAAAGGTCGACGGCCTCTATCACTCCTATAAATGCTCCATCATAATAGATCTTCAAGCGTTGACCATTGACTTTGAAAATCTCACCCTTGTCGGTTTGTAGTGTAACCGACCCAAACTTGTTCACCTCGGTAACTGCTAATGGTCCCGACCATCTAGACTTGAGTTTACCTGGAAACAAACGCAAACGAGAGTTAAATAATAATACTTTAACACCAATTTTAAATTCCCGCTGCAAGATATGCTTGTCGTGCCACTTCTTGGTCTTCTCCTTGTAAACCCGAGCACTATCATAGGCATGCAATTGAAATTCATCGAGCTCGTTCAATTGCATAAGTCGTTTCTCACCCACCAGTGAGGGATCCATATTAAGCTCTTTAATGGCCCACATAGCCTTATACTCAAGTTCAACCGGTAGATGGCACGCCTTGCCATAGACTAACCGGCATGGAGAAGCACCTATTGGAGTCTTAAAAGCAGTTCGGTAAGCCCATAAAGTGTCATCGAGCTTACGACTCCAATCCTTCCTGGATTTACTCACAACTTTCTCAAGGATAAACTTAATCTCCCTATTAAAAACCTCTACCTGACCACTTGTCTGCGGATGATAACTTAACCCCCGACGATGTGTAACGCCATATTTCTTCAGTAAAGTGTTAAGATGACGTTCATTGAAATGCTTTCCTCCATCGCTAATGAGAGCACGAGAAACCCCAAATCGTGGGAAAATGATCTTCTGAAACAGTTTAACAACTGCTTTGGCATAACAAGTGGGGGTGGCAATGGCTTCCACCCATTTGGAGACATAGTCTACGGCTACTAGAATATAATGATTACCATGGGAAGATGGGAATGGCCCTTGGTAGTCAATACCCCAAACATCGAATATCTCAACTTCCAAAATACCTGTTTGAGGCATCTCATGCCTTTGCGAAATGTTGCCCGTCCTTTGACATGCATCACAAGAACGGACAAATATAGTAGCATCCTTGAGAATAGTCGGCCAATAAAAACCTGACTGCATAACCTTAGCAAATGTCCTTGAGGGACCATGATGACCGCCATATGAAGAAGAGTGACAATGAGAAAGGATGGCATGTACCTCACCCTCTGGAATACATCGTCGATAAATGCCGTCGGCACATTCCCGGAATAGATAAGGATCATCCCAAAAATACATCTTGACATCATGTTGAAACCTCTTCTTTTGCTGATAAGATTGACCCGGAGGCATAATTCCCCCAACCAAAAAGTTGGTATAATCGGCAAACCACGGAGTTTCCATGGTAATGGCAAGGAAATGATCATCAGCAAACGAATCATCAATGGGGATGGAATCTCCCCCTTCAAACCTTAGACGAGACAAATGGTCAACAACCACATTCTCTGCACCTGACTTATCCCGTATCTCCAAATCAAATTCTTGTAGCAACAAGATCCAACGAATAAGCCGAGGTTTGGCTTCCTTCTTAGTCAACAAGTACTTTAGTGCTGCATGGTCACTGTAGACTATCACCTTAGAACCCAAAATATAGGCTCTAAACTTATCCAAAGCAAAGACAACCGCAAGTAACTCTTTCTCAGTGGTAGCATAGTTAACTTGTGCATCATCCAAAGTCTTACTAGCATAATAGATTGAATGTAGCACCTTATCCTTCCTTTGCCCCAAAACAGCCCCAACTGCATAGTCACTGGCATCACACATTATCTCAAACGGCAATGTCCAATCAAGAGACTGGATAATAGGAGCTGAGATTAGAGCTTGTTTAATCCTGTCAAAAGACTTAACACACTCATCAGTAAACACAAACGGGGCATCCTTATGGAGAAGCTTAGTCATTGGTTGAGCAATCTTTGAAAAATCCTTAATAAAACGGCGATAGAACCCCGCATGACCAAGGAAACTTCTAACACTTTTAACATTCACCGGGTACGGTAATTGCTCAACCACTTCCACTTTAGCTTTATCCACTTGTATGCCTCATCCATACACCAAATGACCAAGTACCACCCCTTCAGTTACCATGAAGTGGCACTTTTCCCAGTTTAACACAAGATTGTTTTTCTCACAATGTTGCAAGACTTTAGTCAGATTAGCTAAACAACTATCAAAATCGGTCCCATAAACACTGAAGTCATCCATAAAGACCTCCATAATAGACTCGATATAATCAGAAAATATAGCCATCATACAACGTTGAAAGGTGGCAGGGGCATTACATAACCCAAAAGGCATTCTTCGGTAAGCAAAGACACCATAAGGGCATGTGAAGGTAGTCTTTTCCTGATCGTCAGGATGAATGGGGATTTGAAAGAATCCCGAGTAGCCGTCTAGATAACAAAAATACTTATGACACGCTAGACGCTCTAACATTTGGTCGATATAGGGAAGAGGGAAGTGGTCTTTCCTAGTAGCTACATTCAGTTTCCTATAATCAATGCACATCCTCCACCCTGTCACTAATCTAGTAGATATGAGCTCGCTTTTCTTATTAGTGACGACCGTAGTCCCTCTCTTTTTAGGGACTACCTGAACATGACTGACCCACTTTGAGTCAGAAATAGCATATATGATTCCCGTATCCAACAATTTCTACACCTCTTTTCTAACTACCTCTTGCATAGTAGGGTTCAAACGACGCTGACCCTGCCTATAAGGTTTATGGTCTTCTTCTAGGTGGATACGGTGCATACAAAAGTCAGGACTAATACCTTGTAAATCGTCAATGCTATAACCTATAACCTTTTCGTGTCTTTTTAAAACTACCAACAAATAAGAAAGTTGGCTTTCAGATAGGTTAGCACTGACAATTACAGGATTCATCTCATGGGAATCAAGAAAAAATATACTTAAGATGAGAGGGGAGGGGTTTAAGTTCAGGTTTCTTTACCTCGGTAACCTTAGGGGGGTTACCTAAGCTATAAACCTTCTGTAACTTGCAGTCCTCTCCTGTGAACAATTTTTCCATCTCAACTACTTCTTTACTCCGTGAGCTCCCAGCTTCAGCAGTGCTGGAAATTAAGGCGGTCTCCAGAGGATCCCTATTCAAACATAAACAAAGACAGTCATCAATAGTTAAATCCACAATATCGACTCTATGACATGTCTCTTCTAACATGGGGTGTTTCATTGCATTATCCAAGTTGAAAGTGATTGTGTCATCCCCCACTGCTAGTGTAAGTTTTCCATTCTTAACATCTATAACCGCCCCCGCAGTATGGAGGAATGGTCGTCCCAAGATGATAGGAATTTGGGTGTCCTCAGCCATATCTAAGACAACAAAGTCAACTGGTATGAAAAACTTCCCTGCCCTAACCGGTACATCTTCTAAAATCCACAAAGGGTGTTTAATAGAACGGTCGGCCATTTGTAAGGTCATGGTTGTAACAGTAAGTTGACCCATATTAAGCATTTTGCATATAGAAAATGGCATGACACTAACATTAGCCCCTAGATCACAAAGAGCTTTATCTATAGCTAAGCAACCTATATTACAAGAAATAGAAAAACTCCCTGGATCCTTGAGCTTAGGTGGTGATCTGGATTGCAACACAGCACTGCATTCCTCAGTAAATGCAACCGTCTCCACTTCATTAAAGGATCGCTTCCTTGTCAAGATGTCCTTCATAAACTTTGCATAAGCCGACACTTGAGTGATCAACTCAGTAAAAGGAACACTCACTTGCAAATTCTTGACTACCTCCATAAACCTCCCAAACTGTTTATCAAGCTTGGATTTATGTTGGCGGTGCGGAAAGGGAAGTGCAATGGCAATTGGCTCGGCTTCCTTGGCTTTTGAAGATGAATTAGAAGTCTTATCGGCCTGATCATGGGTTGCTCGATCGAGCAAAGGGGTTGCTCGATCGAGCAAAGGGGTTGCTCGATCGAGTTTTTCGGAACATGAAATTTCAGGAACTTTTCGAGCAGAATTCCCAGGGTTGCTCGATCGAGCAAGAGGGTGCTGCTTGATCGAGCAACCTCTTTTTCAGCCCCTTTTTCGATGTTTTTCGAACTTTGACCATCAACTTCCATACTTTCAACAGTTTCATCCCTTATCATTTCAGGGCCTTTGTAATGGGCTTCACTCCTCAAAGTGATAGCATTGGCTTGTTCATGTGGAGGGTGTCCTTGAGGAGGAAGATTACCTGGTTGTTTATGTGGATTTTGAATTGCCAATTGGGCAATTTGAGTATCAACCATCTTGTTATGAGCTAGCAATTGTGAGATCTGAGCATCTTGCTTTTGTTGTATCATAAGACTTTGTTGCAACATGGCTTTCAATTCTGCCATATCATTGTTTGGAGGTGGTGGAGGTGGAGCTTGTTGAAAGTATTGGCCTCCTTTATTGGAACGGTTATAATGACCTTGAGAATTGCAATTCTGAGGAATCACATAAGAGGAACCGTGTTGCTGAGGTGGCGGTGGGGTAGGATTGAGAACATTCTGACTTCGGTAAGAGAAATTTGGATGCTCTTTCGTCCTTTCATTGTAGAAATTAGAGTAAGGTGTACCTTGCTTAAAGGATTGAAAGGCAAGTACTTGCTCAACCGTACTCATACACTCGACTGCATTGTGCCCCATAGTACCACATCTTTCACAGGTTGGCTCTTCTTGAACCATGACAAGAACCGTTTGTTTATTTTCCAAGGACTTTGAAGTTTGTAACTCGGCAATTTTGGCAGTTAATGCCTCCAACGGCATTGTCCGAACCTCCTCTCCTCGCATTACCCCAAAAAAATAATAAGAATGAAAAGGTCGTCTTATTCAAAAAACCAATTATGACATTCCTTCTCTCCCACTTCACACCTCGGAATGCACCGTTCTTATTCTTATAGAGATAAACGCGCTTTCATATCTTATTAACCCGAAATGAAATGGCTGGGGAGAGGAAAGGTTCCTTTTTTTGCGGATACTCCCGGGAGCATATACCGTGGAGGCGGGGTGGGGCCTGTAGCTCAGAGGATTAGAGCACGTGGCTACGAACCACGGTGTCGGGGGTTCGAATCCCTCCTCGCCCAAAACCGACCCTGAAGGGAAGGGCCTTTCCCTTTTGGGAGTAGGAAAATCATGATTGGGATAGCGGAGCTAAAGCTATGGAACTTGGGTGTGGGTCTTTTGTCAAAGTGGAATGGGCCTTATCTTTTTTTTTTTTTACGTGTTAAGGTTGATGCAAACAAACGCATTTTTGTTCGACGTCTCCGAGCTATATATCCTCGTCTAACTCTAGTCATTGAATAAATGAAACTTTGATGAATAACTAATTGATTTTTTTTCATTGAGTTATTCTTTTCTACTCTCCTGGGCTATTAATACCAAACCGGATTGTTCCAATGTATAAAAAAAATCCCAATGGCTTTTGCTGCTATAACCTTCCCGACCACTATTTTTTTCGACATTTCGTCTTGAAACAAGACAAAAAACTAAAAAATTTTATTGAAGGCATATTTTAAGATAAGAGAAGGGAGCACTTCCTGCCCCTTTTACCGAGGGGTAATACATGGGATCTCCCTACACGTCCTTTTTTAGCCGGATCAGTGGGGGCTGCCTTTGCTCCACCTGGAGCCAATTCCCCGGTTTGGCTCGAAATAGCCGATTTCCATACTCAGCAGTGTGAGTAGTCATCTCATCAATTAACTTCCAAGCATTGGCATCAGTAGTGTTATTTTGGAATCTTCCATTTGCATCAGAATATAGCAATGTCCTCTGATCATCATATAACCCATTGTAAAACTGGTTGCATAAGAACCAAGTATCAAAACCATGATGTGGAACAGACTTAACAAGCTTTTTGAAGCGAACCTGGGCCTCATTGAAGTTCTCAGTGGGACTTTGTTTGAAACTTGTGATTTGACTTCGAATGGCATTGGTTTTCTGTGGCGGAAAGTATCTTTTATAGAATGCAAGAGCCAAAGAATTCCAAACGGTGATGCCAAGTGCAGCCATATCTAACTCACTCAACCAATCTTCTGCCCCATCTCGTAGTGAAAAGGGAAACAACACCAACTTAATCTAATATTGCGTTTCTCCACCCGTTAAAGGAATTGAGCAACAATAGTTAGTGAATTTATCCATATGTTTAGCAGGATCCTCAGTAGGGCTTCCTCCAAACATGTTTCGCTCCACCAAAGAGATATAAGATGGACGAATCTCAAAAGTGCTATTACCCGTAGTTGGGAGTTGAAATCCCTTGGGAATAGATGCAACGGTAGGCTCCGAATGGCTGGCTAGAGTAGGCATGGTTGTAGTGGGTGCAGAAATATGTGTATCCTCTTCTAAGGATGGTTTTTCTGCGACGAATTCGGCATAAACTGTTTCAAGCGAACTCAAGTCTTCCGCTTCTTGATTTTCCTTCCAAAAGTTTCGTCTAGCTCGGAGAGTCTTTTCTGAATCGGAATCGTAGGGTACGAAAACACCTGGGCATAAACAAAAACTAAAGAAAAGGATGAGAACTGTCTCAAGGAACTTAGGTTCCCTGAGACGAAAAAAGACAAACTAAGTAGAAACAAACAGAAAACTGTTGCCTCCTCGGCAACGGCGCCAAATTTGATAAGGCTAAAGTAGAAACCTAATTCACTACTAACTAATAGTCAGCGGTAAGTAAGGTATCGAATCCACAGGGAGGCGGTAGTATTCTAATCTGTTAAACTAGGTTTGTCTCTATAGTAACAATTTCGGGGTTTTGAGATTGAGTTTCTAGTCTAAAAGCAATCAATAACAATAACTAATAGCAAACAATAACAACTAATAGTAATAACAACTAATAATAAGCAATAACAACTAATAATAAAAGGTTGAAAATAATAAGATTAAAAGTCTAGGGTCTCAGGTTCACTAGGATTATTGTTCAGGGGTAAGGATGTAGTCAATTATCATGCAGTAAAGTTATCTAAGGTCACAAGATCGGTCGATTCAATTATGCCCTTTAGATCTATAATTTAACATGCGATCGCTATCATTAAACGAGTTCTATTCAATTATCGTAGCCTATCTTAGTCTTAACCCGGTCGGTGTCAATCCTAATTCGCGAGACTATTTAATTAATCATGTCCAGTAATCAAACAACTAGAATTAAAACGATAATCAAACGATAACCGTGCAATTGCAATTCAATTAATTAATCTACCCCTTCTAACAATCCTAGATCCCCTTTCAACCCTAGAAAGGAATTTAGCTACTCATAACAATATTAATAACAACAATATTAAATAAAGTAAGAATGATTAACAATTATGAATGGATGAACAAAGAATAATTAAAGAACAAGAAGGTAATTAACTGAATAACAAAGGAAGATTAAAGAATAGTGATTACAAGCTTGAACTAAAGACAATCGTCTTGATGAATAAAATCCAGACGCAATGTAAGCTAAATTAGATTTTCTAATATTAGAGCATAAAAGCATACCTAATTATGAAAGACGAGCTTTCTTTTTATAACAAAAATCTAATTAGTTAGGTTAAAGTTTAGGAAAATATGAAAAACCGCCGAAAAACTAGGTTGCTCGATCGAGCAAGGGACTTCTGCTCGATCGAGCAAGACAACAGTACGACTCGATCGAGCAAACAGCCCTTGCTCGATCGAGCATCCTTCATTTTGGCTCGTTTCTTTGGTTTTCTTCATTCCTTCTTCATTGCTCTCGATTCCCGTGCCTAACCTTCTACGATCCGACTCCGCCGTGCTTCATATCTACTAAAAAAGCTCCAAATACATCCAATCTGCATTAAAACATAACAAAAGCGGCAGAATCGATATTCTAGCTAAAATAGCATAGAAATAAGCAAGGAAAGACGGTAAATCGAGTTATATGTGTCTAAGGGAAGCATAAAATATGTATATAAATAATGATCATCAGGCCCCTACCATGACCATCCGGACATCATGAATACTTGAAAAAGGACAATGAAAACGTACTAAATCAGGTACGATGAGGAGCAACAAATCAACGGCGACAACCAACGGAGAAATAAATAATAAAATAAAATAAAATAAAAAAGAAGAAAAATGTGCATGGTAAGGACGCTGCACACTGCGTAGCAAACCAACGGCCACTGACCAGCCACCACTCAACAAGGACAACCTCCACAAGCCACAACTAGGAAGGCTGACCGGAGCAGCGATTTATTAGCCTGATCATGCACCAACACTACCCCAAACCAAAATCCTATCACCAAAACACCACCACAACATACCAGCAGCCACCCCCTGATGATAGTGCCAAGGTGATGAACAAAGAAGACGACGACCAGAACAGACCACCAGCAACCGATCGACGTCACACAACAGCCCACCAACACAATGCCGAAGAACCGACAAAATCACCAACGGTACACACACGAACCCAAAAAGGAACCCTAACCACCGACAACGGCGCACGGCCGTCGACGTGAGGTCTAATGAACGTCGTGAAGCGGTGGCAACCCAACAGGCCCTCGTTAGGCACGCGGCAGCGGCGTACAGCCGTAAAGACTCCCAACAACTACCACTACCACCGGCAAACGACGACCATAATTTATATGATCGACGTCTGGTGTCGGTGGTGACGACGGCGACAAGCACGATGAACGGTTGTGGAAGTAGACACGCACAAACACTCGATCGCACAAACGCTCAATCGCCTCCCCCTCCCCCTCTTTAATCGACCATTATTTTTTTTTTTTTTTAATTATTATTATAAGATGCGCGCAACTTTCATTAAAATAAAATGTATTATTATTATTATTATTATTATTATTATTATTATTATTATTATTATAAGATGCGCGCAACTTTCATTAAAATAAAATGTAAAGTTTACAAGAAGTTGGTGGGGAGCCGAGAGACATTCTGGGCCCTGTTTTTATTTTTATTATTATTATTATTATTATTATTATTATTATTATTATTATTTATTCTATTATACTTTAGGCCCTGTTCTTTTCGGCTGAAACGAGCTTAAATGAATTAAATGAATGTGAGCTGAAGTGAACTAAATTGAATGGAGTCGGGTTAAAGCGAATGAAGTTGAAGTAAAAGTTAGTTTTGTCAAAAGATAAGTTTAACCGAATTGACTAAAGCTAAAATAAAATGTACCGAAAAAAGCCGAGCTGAAATAAAACGAACTGAATTTAAGCCAGAAAGACATACCCTAATACAACCGTCATTAGATTAGTATAACACAGGCCATTGCATCCGTATCAAATTTATGCGTAAAGCCATCAGGCCCACCTTCCTTCATTCATTCATATCAATTTGAAAACCCTAATCAAATCCAATTAAATCTGCTCCGATCTCCATCACTCGGCTCCTCTCCCTGGTTCACAACGCCATCGTCTCCATACTATTTCCTCCGCTACCTTACTCAGTAAATCTGCGTTTCAATCCTTGATTCCGTCTTACTAATTTCAAATTGCCGATTTCATAGATATATTTTATTCAGTTTATATATTTTATTTTATTTTGCTAAAATAACAAAACACCTCGATCTGATTTTGTGGATTTCTCTAAACCGACATGTTTCGCATGTAATTGTTTTTGCCTGAATTCGTTTCGGAAAATGCAGAGCAAGTAATTATCACAGAAATCGTGAAATTTAATTATTTCTATCAAATGTTGTAAATATAATGATTGGAATTTGTATATTAGATATTTGTAATAGTAGTCATGTATAAGTCACTAAAGTTGTATAATTTGAAGATGATGTATAAGTAGATTTTCTGAATTTATGATCTCGAACTTTTAGTTTTGCCCGTAACTTACGTGTTCACTTTGCATGGGGTTTTGACGGATGATCTAGCGAGCATTGTACTGAATCACGCTTAGCGTAATTTATAGTAGTTTTTATTATTCTAGTTGTGTATTTACCAAGGGATCCATGTTTATTTAAGTTACATTTTGTATAAAGTATTTTCTTAACTATGTTTTGATTTTTATGATTTAGTGACATTCGTGTTTTTATTTATAGTTTTTAAAATATCGTATTTTCCGCTGCAATTTATATGTTTACTTTAGGGGTGTCACGCCTAGTATCAATATTTAAGTGTTGTGATAGTTAGTCTCCTATAAAATTCAGTTATTGTCTTAAATGTTATATTGACTGTCTTTGTAGATCATGCAACCCATGGACCTATCTTCTGAGAATCGTAAGCGAGGCAAAGGCTGCTTGAATGAGAAAGAAGGTACCAAAAGGGCCAAAAAGAAAGTTGATACAAAGGTTGACTGTATTTCTGAGTTACCTGAGCCTGCGCTGCATCAAATCCTCTCTCTTCTCCACCCTAAGGATGCTGCTCGAACATGTATACTCTCTAAAAGATGGCACCAAACATGGAAGTCCTATCAAATTTTGGATTTTGACTTTCGTCGCTGTCACAAGATGCAGAAAAGATTGGTAGAAAAGTACAAGAATTCGATGAATCTCTTATTGGAATCCCGTAAAGAGCAGTTACTTAACATCTTTAAGTTCAGGTTACGGTTTATTGTTAATAAAAAACTTTTACAGGATGTGGATGGTTGGATCTCTGCTGTTATTGAGAGGAATGTTAAAGAACTTGAAATCCAAGCCCAGTCCATTCCGTCCGTTCAGTTTTGTTTGCCCATGACTGTTTTTCGTGGAAGTTCAATCACTGCATTGAATTTGAATGGTTGCATATTACCTACCTCTGAGATAAAGGCTGATCTTCCCCATTTGCAAAAGCTGTCGCTGAAAAGAATGAATATACCTTTGAGATTTCTTGTTAGTTTGTTCTCTTGCTCCCCCTTGATTGATGATTTAAGATTGATAGAATGTACTGGTTTCAAAACGCTGAGCATTGGCTCCGCTAACGAGCTCAAGAGAGTAGATGTCCACAAGTGTCATGGTCTTAAAAGTATTGTTATGGGAAGCCCGAAGCTTCAGAGTTTCTGGTATTTCTACGAGAAGAAAAAGGTGTGCACAATTAATTTAGTGGCATGTAGGGCTCTCAAGGAATTGGTGCTCGAATATCCCAGGATGAATGATGAAGTGTTCCATGAGATAATCTCGGAACTACCTCTTCTGGTGAAGTTGGTTCTTAGCAGATGTTATGGGTTGAGGACAATACAGATTTCTGGACATAAACTTAAGAAACTTGTCGTTAGAAGATGTCGGAAGTTGGTTGAGGCTCAGGTTGATGCCCCTAACTTAGTCTCCCTCGAGTACTATGGTCAAAGAATGCCACTCTCTTTCCGTACGTATTCGCATTTGAAGGAAGTTTTTTTACGTTTTGAACCAACATCAAAGAATAAAATTGCTTGGAAACCAGAAGAAGCAAACAGGCTACAGAACTTCTTTGATAATGATCATCTCAAGGGTCTGAAAGTGATGACCTGGAACAAAGAGGTAAATTTTGTCAAAACTCAGGGAATTTGGCATTTGAGCTAAAAAAATCCCAACTCGGTTCTGGAATATATTTTTGGTTCTTTGTATGACTTTTATTTAGGCCCATCGTACCTAACCCTTGCACTTTCCTCTTTGATGTTATGCTCTTCTAATTTAGCATTTTCTTATATCTTAGCGGTTATAATTTTGTGTTAAATTGATTCATCGGTCAACTTATGCAGAAAGTAGATATTTTTGAAGATAAATCGGTGTTGTTTGACCTCTTGAGCAAGATAAAGAAGTCAAGTTCAGTTAAATTATCGTCATGCTTTCATGACTTGATTACTGAAGCCTTAAAAACATGGCCTTATGCACCAAAGCTGTTAGTGTACTCTTTTGGCAACAGTGAATTTCCAGAGGTAATTATCTCTGCCTTCTTTTTTGTGCATTTTTGTCATATTCCGCTGTAGAAAACTGTTAACGTTATCAAAGCTTTGATCATTATCTTTCCTGTGGCTGGTGCTGCTTGGGGCCCTCGGCATCTACTTACAGAATTCGCGAATAGCATTAGGGAACTATGCCACATTGTTTGTTGACATGATGAACTTTTTACATCTTCGAGTTTTATACGATTGCTGTATATTTGACTTGAAAAATATGAAATATTGCACATTTAGCGGGAAAGCAAGATTTTAGACCAGATTGAACTAACTAAAAGGGGAGAAAAACACTTTGATCCAGAATCTGCCGATTCCTGTGCATTTGAAATCTATGATCTACTTGGTTTATACTTATTGATAGTCCTGTATGTCCTTTTTATGTTTCGTGAGTTTTTTGTAGTTAGTTTTTGTGTTTCGTTTTTTTAAAAAGAAAAGAACAAATGATTAATGGAACACGCTTTACGGCACTTACAGTTGATATGCATTATTGAAAACCAATCTAATGAAACCAGAGAAAAATAATTCTCTTGTAAATTAAGGATTTCAAAACATGATATGACGATTCGGCTCGTCCTCGTATCACTATCTTCATGCAGCTTGTATCTTTTGAAAGAACATCCGACGGAAACATCAACGAATTACTCGTCTTTATTACCTATAAAACTAAATCCAAGAAGAACTAAAACCCCCCGAAATAAGGGATAGAAAAACAATTCTTAACAAAAGGGAGACTTTTATTGACTAAATGATAGCTATGTGTAGTATTGATTGAAATATAAAATAATTTTGGGGCTCACCATCGACTGATTATTGATGGGAATTGGGTCTTGGGAGCCCCGCAAATGATTGGAGGCTAGGACTTTGTAGAGAGGTTATTTTAGGGTATTTGTTGCCCTCAAATCTTAAGTTCTTGTTCTTTCTTTTTCGTGTTTCCCGATTCACTATTTTTTGGTTTTGGAATATGATTGAATAAATTAAAATTGCTTATGAAACTGGTGACACTTCGTATGTGGCAAATTTTGATTCAATTTACAATGCAATTTCATTGTTTTATGTACAAGCAACTTTTTTATGTCCTTGACACAAGAGCAACGGCAGTTCTAGGATTTGGTCACTGTAAGAAATTGAATATTTCCCATCTGTAGTGCATTCTTGCTTTGAAGTTGTCCCCGCACCCATATTCCCATTTTAGACAGGATCCTTGTGTCCAAAATTTTAGTCATGCGGAGCCGGTCCCTTGGTTATGTACCGATGTCTGGCACTCGTATATGTATTTGTTTGAGACACTCGTATTATAATCAGAATAACTCTGTTGACCAGTAGCTATTTATCCAATGTAAGAAGCCTATTTTAGAAATCCTGGAAACTTTCTTCTATTTGTATTTCTGAGTAAATGAAATGGTAAACATTCATCGGAATTAAGTTGATTTGGTATATTAGTTGTGTCACTTGTGTGAATTGTGAAGTTGAATACCTTACTGTCATCTGAACTTGCAGGACATTTACAAAGAGTTGAATGAAGGGAAACAAGGACCAAAATGCTGTGGCTATTTCAAAAACAAATGCTGGAGGCACTACTTGAACAGCATTAAATCTGAGAAATGGTTTTGCAGATCAAATGAACAGTCCTTATCGTTTGCTGGTCCTGAATGGCAGTATACCCAGTTTGAGCTTGATTGGAACACTGACAAGCGTGGGTGGAAGAAGGAGATACCTCCAGTTCAAGCTAGCAAAAATCCCATCGAGTTGATTGCTTAGCGTCTTTAACAAGTAGCACATAGCGAGTCTTATGAGACATGGTCCTATGGTGACACATCTTTATTTCCTATATTAATATGGTTTCGTATAGCCATTAGCGAGATACCTCCAGTTCAAGATAGCAAACAATCGGTGCGTTTTGGTAATTAGTAATTGGCTGCGTGCTGTGCTGTAACTAAACTAATTTGGGCTTATAGCAGTGTATCGTCTAGATTAGTGATTGATGTCTTGAATTTGTTTTTTTTTACAATGAAAATAACTGCCTTGCAAATGAAGGACGGATGAAAAAGTGAACCCTTTCATACCACTTGATGACTTGAGGCTTTGTTTTGATAGGAAAGTTTGGGATGAGAATTTCTTTGTTGGGGAACAAATTACGAATTTACGAGGTGTAGGTAGACCTGTCAAATGGGTTGGCGGGTCGGTTCTCGGGTTGGATCGGGTCGAATATGGGTCCGGTTATATGGGTTTCGAGTCAGGTTAGGGTCAGGGTATGGGTCAGGAAAGAGTGAATGGCGTCTTTTATTATATCATTTTTTAGCTACAAAATTGTACTTTTTAAAATTAAATAATATTTCATATTAATAGTATACTTATATTCATTACTTATCCACCTATATTTAGAAATTTATAAAATTTAAATTATATTAATCATTATTTTAATATTTAATCCTATAAAAATTCTATAAAATTATTTTTTAAATTATTTTGTTTAATTAAAATATTAAAATAATTATTTTTTAATTTATTATTTCAAATACTCCCTCTTATTCATGGTATTCTTCCTATTTCCCTTTTGGTTTATTCATGTTTTCTTCCTTATTTTCATTTTTGGATTTGGGGTAGTGTGTTTTGTGTGGTCTATATTCATTTGTGTGTGAGATATTGTGTTTTATGTGGTCAAAAATCATTTCCTTAATCTAAGAGCTCAAATGAAAGAACAAAAATACATTGAATAGAAGGGAGTATAATATAAAAATATTAATATTATATTATATTCTTCATTTATCTTTGACCCATCGGATCGAATGGTTCGGGTCGGGTTCAACCCTAAAAATAGTGGGTCATTTTGGGTCGCGGGTCAAGATTTACGGGTCCTTAACCCTAAAATACCGGGTCGGGCGGGTCAGGTTTTCGGGGTCGGGTCAAGTTTTGACAGCTTTAGGTGGAGGTATTTGAAAAAGAGTGAAAACGAATCCTTACATTTTCCTATTTGAAGGCAAATTATTTTACCATCTACAAAAAAAAAAGTTGTGGAGGTGAAGTCTATCCCTCCCTTCCTTCTCCTTTTCTCTCTTTCTCTCCCATCAGTAAGCACGGTTCGAAACCTGACTGCAAATCGATCTAGTTGGGATCGAAAGTCGAAATTAGATGGGCTAAAGACCGGACCTGAAAGTTTAGGTCATCGTACTCATCGATGGAATCGGAATTGAAATATTTGGTTTGGTCTGGTCTTAGACTGAAATGGTATCTACGTACTATGTCGATAATGTTTTTGACTATTTCATTTTAAAAAAATAACTAAATTTAATTTTCACTAAATAAATATAAAAAATAGAAAATTCACGTGGTACCCCTAAACTTTGTCATTTTGCACATGGTACTCTGTATTTTAAGTTTCTGCACATGTCACCCTTCACATTTTATTTTTATGCACTACATGTCCTTTTCATTGCTTCAAAAAACTTCAATTAAGCATAACTCTTGCACCGGAATTCGGATTTGGCCAACTTTTTGTCCTAAAAACATTTTATCGTCATAATCTAATATTTGAGGGGAAAAGACTAACATTTTCTAAGGTTTTTTTCTCACGAAACTAAAGTCGTCCATTACTTCGATCTTAAATTTTCGAATGACCGTTTTTTGTTTGATCAAATTATAGATCTCGAAGAGTTAATCAATTTTAATTTTTGTTTTGGCAAATTCTGATTTCTAGTTTACGATTTGTGCTCATTTGAAGATTTTAAGAAGGATAAAAGAACATATCATACTTAAAAATCAAACCTGAAGGTTACCATGTGCACAAAGTTAAAAAAAATGTATACCACGTACAAAATGACAAAGTTTAGAGATACCACGTTAATTTTGCGTATAAAAAACAATCAAACTACTACTTAATTTAGTTAATTAGTAATAGTTTATAATGTCTTTGATGATTTGACGATGAAAATGTAGTAGGGCAAGTAAGAACCCACTTGGTTTCCCACTTACACTTGCCGTCCCACTTACCTATTTCTAAACGGCAATCCAGCCCGTCTTCAGCGGATATGCCCGTATTGAATGAGAATTTGTGAATTTTCTAAAAGATTCATCCCCACAAATTCCAATGATAAAATGAAGGATAGTTTAGTGGGATTATACATTAGATGTATTACTTTCAAGGGTACAAGTGTCATTCTTCAAAGAGCTCAAAAACTTTACTACCTTACTCGGAAACTTTTTTTTGGCATCTATAGTGAAATATCTATTGCGATGCGCAAAAAGTCTAATTGCTAACATACTCGGAATCTCAGCGGATATAATTATACAGATTAAAAACTTTATTACGTTGCTAAAAAAGTCTTATAATTTGCAACTCAAAGGATTAAACATAAGTAATTCATTAGAATACTCATAACTCTTTAATGCGAAAGTATCTATACAACTCAAAATAAACTGAAGTAGAATACCCTTTTTTTTTGCGATACATAGTAAAAAAAAAAAAAACTTTACTAGGATACTCGAAATCTTTTTCCAAAGATAATAAAACTATACAGCTCAAGAATTTTACTATCATACTCAAAATCTTTTTTCTTAGTGAACCTTTAACTTAGAGGTGGAAGTCAAAATTCTTAACAATTATACACGGAGTCCTATTTCTCATCGGATACAATTTGAAGCTTGAAAAATTAAAAAGTTCAAAAAATTTATTTACATGCTCAAGAATTTTATTTCTATGCTCATAAAATTTGTGTCTATGCTTAGAAAGTTTATGTCGATAATTATAAAATTTTCAATGCTAAAAAGTAGGCAACTCAAAAAAGTTATTTATATGCTCAAAAGGTAAAGTTTGAGGTACTACCTCGTATGTAGGGGTGAGCAAAACCGTATATCCGATACGGTTTTGAAAACCGTATCGGATATCCGGTTTTAAAAATCTCAATTTTGAGTATCCTTATCCGATACGGATTTTCCGTATATCCGGAAACCGTATATTCGTTTTTTCCGTATATCCGGTATCCGGTTTTTCATTTAATTATGTAAAATTTTATGTCTTATTTTTAATTTTTTTGTGATTTTATGATTTTTCTTAATAAGTTAAAAGAGTATCACATATTATAAGAATAAATAACTTAAAAATGTATAAAAGTAATAAGATTGAGTCACAAATATACTCGACATTTAGTGGTTTTATGATTTTATTTTTATATTTTATATTAAAAATAGGAACCGTATCGGAAACCGTATATCCGGTTTCAAATTTTGCCGATACGTATCCGATACGGTTTTTTATAAACTGTATCGTATATACGGAAATTCGTGTCGGATATACGGAAATCCGTATAATTGAAACCGCATATCATATCGGATACGTATAATAAAACCGTATCGTATATTTTTGCTCAGCCCTACTCGTATGTACCATTCTTTTTTCGAATGATGGCAATATGGCATGGTTAGAAAATGGGATTTCGTTTCACATTTATAAATCTGTGACATATTTACGACATCTTATCTCAAATTTATCAAAGTTGGTTAATCTGACTATTGTATATTTGTATGTAAGTAGTAAAAACTCTTATCTCTTAAACAAGTGATCATGAGTTTGATTCCTAGATCTGAGAATGGAAAAATTAAAGTTGGCACAAGTGTACATACTCTCTCCATTCCAGTTCATAGTTTACAATTGTTTTATACACGAGTATTAAGGTAATGAGATAAGAATGAGTTTACAATCTATAAATATAATTAAAAGACAAACTAAAGAATCTACATGGCACCATTAAAAACATAAAAATCCTATGTGGCAGCCTCCAACAAAACTTGATAATAATCTATCTACAATTCTACACAAAACTATTAAAAGGTAAAATTAGCACATAAAAGCGTCGTCACGTCACGTGCCATCAATATTAGGCAAAAGAAAAAGTAATCACCCAAGAGTTCTTCATTTGAAAATTAATGAAGGAAGTCATAAAGTGTTATGAAGATAAATGTTTAAAACGCCATTTCATATGAATTCTATTACTATACAAATCCTATGTGACATCCTTAGAAATACATTGGCAATTTCTTATCCCTTTCTCTTTGTAAATCAAACCGTCAAGTGGCCTTTGGAAATTAATCCTTTATGAATGAATGACCTTAATAATGCATGTCTTTATTAGGTTTTATTATAGCTCTCCATCTCCCTCATTAAAAGCAAAGTAAAAGAAGATATACTCCGTAACAAAATAGTTCATGACCCTTGGTTACCATATATACTCATACGTTTTGTTTTTGAGTTGCCTCATACAATTCAATACTCTTTTTAATGCCCCCTATTTAATTCTACATTTCAAATTCCTGAAATTATGAAGTAACTATTTAAAGACCCTCATATTTCTTAAGATCATATAGATATATATGATGTCAAAAAATAAAGTTTTCAAAGTGTTTCAAGATGTCTCATTCCTTTGCAATATAGATTAAGGTAGTTTTTTTTTTGTTTCTTTCATGGTATGCTGCCAACGTAATATCACCGTTTATACATTTTATGCTTTAGGTTATTGTTCAAAATTTGATAAATCTGCTTTATTTTAGTTTAATTTACAAGTCAAGGTTCCATTATGAATGAATTACCATAATAAATTGAACGAGAATATTAGAGATATTACTAATCTTTCAATACATTGGATAAATATCTCTACTATATAATCAATACCTCATACGGAGTATTTCTTTTCATTAGTCTGTTCTTGAAGGTATTTTAATTGTTCTTTACAAACTTTTCTCTCTAACTAATTTAAGAGTTTTGTTTATTTCTTTTGATTATGATTATTGTTAAATGTAAATTGTGTTGAATAAGTTTTTATCCTTTAACAAGCTTTGCAGTTCTTGTAAAGTATAGTACGATTACTATTGGATAGCCAAATATGGCTAAGGTAGTGCTTTGTTCGGGAAACTCATGGTTTCTTTTAGTTAAACTTGAAAGGTAGTTGTTTGGTGTTTATTAGTATTGTTTGTAAGGATTCTTACGTAATTTTATTTCTTTTGATGTATGTTTTTTTTTTGCCTATGTTTTTGGTTCTTTCATTTCTTACTCAATCTTTCATTATTTAATATTTTAGTTCAATGTTTAGATGAACCATAGGATAAAGGCTATGAGCATATGACTTTGACGCATCAAAAATACTCGTGTATGATTGTTCTACTACAAGATTGTGTGAGATCAACTCATATAATGGGGTAGTTAATTTTTAATATTTATTTTCATTTTATTGGTTGAATTGTGTAGTTATGGATTAGTCTCACATTATTATTACTTAATATAAGACCGTTTTTCAAGTGACCAACTAATACAAAAATGAGGAGGAGACCAAAGTCTAAGCTTTGATCATGTCATAAAAAATGTTACAAACAAGTGCTAAATTAATTAAGTTGATATTTGACTTCAAATCAAGTGTTTTGAAGGCTTTTTCATAGTTGAGAAGTTGCCGACTCGATACAAATTGGATAAATAGAGAATTAACTTTATTGTAGTTTATATTCATTATTTTTAATGGTTTTATTTCTTTATTTATTTTTGTTATGCCCTTTTTTGTTCCCTATTTCAACGTCTTCCAAATTGCACCAACATAATCTTGGAGTTAATGTTTCTATAGTACCTAATTTTGGAGTAAACTTGATCGTTTAAAAGAAATGAAAAGGGGAGGTAATGCCGAGGATTCAAGTTGCTAAATTTTTTCTTTACACGGCTAAAGAACAAAATTGATTTCTCATGAAAAATAAAGCTAAAAGACGTCATTTTAATGTATCCGCGAGTTTCGCGGGTAACAAAACTAGTTATAAAATTAAAATAAAATTAAAAGCAACTTGAAACGAGGAGAAAATGTAATGGTCACCCGTCATAAATGAGAATTTGTGAAAAAAAGAAGTATAAATTATTGACCGGAACGGAAAGAGTATTAAATTGCTAGAGTACCTTGATTGAGACTTGAGAGTACTTCAAATGTGATTAAGGGAATTAGGGAAACTCATGTAATACCACCATTTTATTTTATCTTCCCCCTTCAATTAAACAGTAGGTCTTGCTTGCGACGGATCGGATCTTGCGACGGGTATTTTGTGAGAGGAAATGGGTAGAGGGGACAAGGTGGACACCCTCATGTGCTTCTCCACTCACCCTTGATTAGGGATGGCAACGGATCCTGGATCCGGTCCAGATCCGCTGGACCCGACCCTGATGGATAGGATATGGATCCCAAATTTTTGGATCTTGTGGATATGGATCGGATACGGATCCACTGATTTGAAAACGGGTCTGGATATGGATCTGATTGTCAAGATCCGGATCCGACCCTAGGACCCGTTTTAACATTACTAATAATAAAAAAAAAAAAAACAAATTTTTTGTGGGATTTTCATTGAGTTTGATTGTAGAACTTCGTATTTGTTGGAGTTTGTTATTTTTTAAGTTGTATTTCGTAAGACGACTTTTATTTTGTGGGATTTTCATTTTATAAGACTTTGGTTTGTAAAATTATAACTCTTGGATTTGTAAGAAAGGTTTTAAAGCTAGTGCCATTCAAAGTAGCATTGCCAAATTGCCTATGTGTTGAATTCATGAATATTAAGATGGTAAATTTGCTACTCGACTATCACTCTTTTAGATTTTTTTTAATTTAAATATTTGTATAGAAGATCCGTAGGGTAACCCGGACCCTACCCGGATCCGTAGGGTACGGATCTGGATCTGGAAAATTTAGACCCGCCGGATCAGGGTCGGATCTGGATCCAATGTTCATGTCGCGGATCTGGATCTGGATCCTATTGGACCCTGTCCAGATCCGGCCCGTTGCCATCCCCTACCCTTGATGGGTATTTTGTGAGAGAATATGGTATCCGTCTTAAGCTTGCGACGGATAGTGTCCGTCACAAATGAGAATTTGTGTCAATTAAATACTCCTTATAATTTCAAAATGAAAAGATAAAATAAATAAAAAGTAGCCATAGACAAAATATCATATAAAGACTAACAACATTTCCCTGAGTAGTTGATTAGTTTATACACCTACTATTCTACCTACTAATCTAATAGTCTATTAGGGTGTACCATATTAAGGGGTGGCAATCGGGTCAGTCGGGTCGGGTTCGGGTCGGGTCATGTCGGGTTCGGGTCGTATCGGGTTCGGGTCGTATCGGGTCAGACAACCCTTCCGGGCCGGGTCGGGTCGGGTTCGGGTCGTTATCGGGTCGGGTCGTTATCGGGTCGGGTCATTTTCGGGTCAAATGATACATCGGGTCGGGTCGGGTTTGGGTCGGGTCGTAATCGGGTCCGGTTATTTTTTCGCAATATTTCAATATTTTTCCATTAAATCTAGTTTTAAATTATTATTTGGTTTAATTAATTCATTATTAAGTCAAACATATCAATTTAAACAATAAATCACTTTCATTTTGATCATTATCAAGGTTAATAATTGTCAGAGCGTCAATTTAATCGGGTCAATATCGGGTCGGGTCAATGTCAGGTCGGGTTCGGGTCGGGTTCGGGTCACTGATTTTCGGGTCGTCAACGGGTTACGGGTCGTCATCGGGTCGGGTCGGGTCGGTTTCGGGTTGCAGTATTCTCGTGTCGGGTCGGGTCGATTTTGCTCGGGTTTCGGGTCGGGTCACTCGGGTCGGGTCGACTTGCCAGCTCTAAGTCCATAGAGTTAGGAAATTGATATTGCCACAACGAATCTCCCTAGTGCCACGGCCAGCAAGGCACCAATTAGCAATTTCTTTCTCATTCACTCCAATGATAATATTGAGTTTTTCACGCTTGTCAAGACGTATTTTGTAATGTCAATATCTTTAATCACACATTATTAAAAAATATAATAATTTGATATTCTTGTAGCTTTCATGACAATAAAAAGATCCACATGACTATATTTTGTCTTATATATTAGAAATAATGCCAAAAATTCTCCACATCCATTAATAATGTCAAAAATTCAATATTACTATTAGAGTGGATAAGTGGGAATATAAGAATTCCAATATTACCCTATTGTTATTGCTTAGCATATAAATCCAAAAGAAGTGCAAGGGTGAAAGTTGAATTGTTGTCCCAAGAGACGTGAACTGTTGAACAACAAACACTTCCAAAAAAACAAAAAAAAAAAAGCACGTTGAAAATGCATACACACTACACAACAATACACCATGATGCAATGCTCTGCCCTGCCATCAAAGGATAAAGAAAGAGCCATGTAACTATGAAAGCGAACAACACTCACTCATCTATCCACTATCACTAATAAGTAATAACCCACTTCCTTAATTAACAAAGTACACAAATTCTAGAATAGACGGTCTTACACCGGGAGACGCTTTATTCTACAATTCTATTCAAATAATAATAATTCCTTTATTGTTATTGGTAAAAGATATTTTTTTTAAAAAAAAATGGGATGTGAGATGGTTAACAAAGTAACAATAATTACAGGTTTACAACACATACTAGTTTTAAACCCGTGCAAAAAAAATGCAGGGTTATATGAGTTATTATTGGATTATAGAGTATATAAATATAAATGAGTTTTTTTTTTCAAATGTTACGCTAAGAAATAAGATATAGAATAATTTCTCAAAACCGGACATGAAACTCATGTTGAAAAAAAGCATATTTGGCCTAATTTGGTATACATAAATTTTTGTTTCGCAAGATAAATTGTATAACTAAGTTCTGTTTTTTTATTAAGTATAAATCTATATGACAATTTCTGGAGTAAATTTTTTTTGGCATTTTTAGTGTGAAATTTTTTCCTTAGACTAATAACATAAATTATTTATAAATCAAAACCAAACTTTTTTTACTTGTAAATTAGTTTGTATTCATAGATTGAAATCAAATTGTTAAAAAAATAGATTTGTATGGGAGTATAAGAAAGGAAAAGTGAGAGATTAATTAATTAGCATGAAGATAGCGGGGAGGAGGGACACTAAGTGTGTGTTTGACCCAGCATTTAGGAGTGTTTTTCAACATAATAAACACAAGCCAAGCCAAACAGTCATTCTTTCTTATTTTTTCATTGTCTACAAAATAAGATCCTTATTGATATACTTTTGAATACAAATTTTTCATTTTCTATCCACCTACCTAGAAAACTCCCTTTGAAAAGTAGTTTTGTAAAAACACTAGGCCAAACACTTGTAACTTTTTCAAGAAACAACATATTAAAAACCTCAATTAGCAGAAAGAAGGTGGGTGAGACCAATATACTTCTTTATTCACTTAAATCATCAACCAATAGGAATCTTTTAAATGATTTATCTTTTATATATAGTAGATTTATACAATTAATTACTTCGTATAATGTACTATATAATACTTCCTCCCTTCAACTCCACTCTACCACTTTACTTTTTCACGTTTGCCAACGCGTATTTTACGCGGTAAATATCGTTAGCTACGTATATGCAAAAATTATAAAGTTAGATATTTTTAATGTACTCGTAAAGACGAATCAAACAAGATCACACATAAATATATTTTCGCTTATTAATCGAGAGAAAATTGCAATTAAAAGCTTACACATGAATATTGTACAAAATTGAATATGATAGAGTGAAGTTGAAGGGAGGTAGTATAACACTATAATATTTGATTTTTCACCAATTCTCAATTGTGACGAGCATATCCGTCACAAACCTACCCTCTCACTTACCTCTTGTGCAAGAGAATCCGACGTATCACAAACTTGTGACAATATATCCGTCACAAATGAGACTAACAGTTGATTCTTAAGTGTGAATAAGTCTATAAGAATCTGAATTAATTACGCACATGACTTTAACACAAATGACACAGTCGCGGTACCAGTACCATCTGAATTACATGACTATATATTACTATATATAAACATCTTGAATGGTAGATACAATGTCAATCTCTATCTCTCTATTAGTTGATTTAGTACAATATATAATGGGTCACTTATGTTTCCCATCAATTTTATGAGGTTCAAAATCCCTTCAACTCCCATCTAAAATAATCTCCCTAATTTTTTATGTTGGTGCATGTTTTATTTACTGTACTACTCTTTATGATCATCAAAGTTTACTAACAATAATAACACTAAAATGATGAGTTTTGACAAATGGGTTTTTCTGTTTTTGTCTCTTCACTTGCTGTTACTTGCAAAACTGTCAGTTTGTGATACTTACGTGAACTCAAATGAGGTTGAAGAGATCCCAAAGTATTTTATTAATCAGACACAAAGATCTGATTTTTTTGAGTGGATGGTGAAGATTAGGAGGAAAGTACATGAGAACCCTGAACTTGGGTTTGAGGAATTTGAGACTAGTAAGGTTATTAGGGAGGAATTGGATAAATTGGGTGTTAATTACAAATACCCAGTTGCTGTTACTGGTGTTCTTGGTTATATTGGTACTGGAAAGCCTCCTTTTGTTGCATTGAGAGGAGATATGGATGCTCTCCCCATTCAGGTAATAATGCTATAAAAAATAAAAGTTGTTTCTTTTTTTGGATGTACTTCGGAAACAGCCTCTTTGTGTTGCTGATACTTCTGGAACTCCCTATCCCCAATTTGCGAGGCCATTCAGGCACTGGGGTAATGTTGTTGTATTCGACATTTGGATGTGTTGATTTTAAGGCCTGGATTATGCAAATTTTGGTTAAGTTTTACTGTCATTATAATGTTCAATTTAATAGGTTTCTGGAATTAATTTGCGGGTACTGGTGTAGTAGTTTTCCAATAAGTCTCCCTTGTGATGGGCAAATATTAGTCACATGGGTAGATAAGACAAGCCCAGGGAGTTACAAATGTCTTGTCTTTATCTACCTGTGCATATTTGACCCGTCACAAGCTTGTGACGGACATGTCCGTCACAAACAAGAATTTGTGGTAGTTTTCAGGTAAAAACTAGCTTGATGCTTGCTTGTGCACTAATGGCTGGGCTATGAGAATTCGTGCTAAGATGTTTGTCAGTAATTAATTTCACTAATTTTGAACTTGTCTGTGGTGAGGCTGAATGGTAGGGTTGCTGTTTTTGGACATTAATTAACACTGTTTATGATCATTGTTCATGTTGAATTACACGTGTCTTCTTAATTATGTTCCCTCTGTTAGGTGAATAAGTCCTATTTGTCTGCTGAGTAGAGAAAAATTTATATAGTGGGCGCTAGGGCTTAGTGATGGAAATGGAGTGGATATTTGGGAATGGTTTGCGTTGTCAAGTGTTTGATTGCATGTATATTACTGATCTGAGATAAAGATGAGTGCTTTATGCATTTTGAGAAGAGAATATTGAAAGGAGAGTTTCAGGTTGGTGAGAATCTTACGAAGAGTATTGAATCTTGTAGGAACTGGTGGAATGGGAACACAAGAGTAAAGTGCCTGGCAAAATGCACGCTTGTGGCCATGATGCTCATGTCGCAATGTTGCTTGGTGCTGCAAGGATCCTCCAAGAGCATCGAAACAAGATACATGTCAGTTTACGGTTGACTTTACTTTCCTAGTCAATGTTTTAATAATGCTGCCATGTGATAATAGATGTGACCGAAAATGTTGGACTATGCAATATAGAGTTATTAAATCACACAGTTCATCCAGTCTGCCCATGGCGAGTATTACTGATGATATGGACATAGTTGTTCTGTAAAAATCAACCGGAATAAACTTTACTATGTATATTATCATACCTTTGGAGAAATTAATGGTCAAAGTTGACATTGGTTGACCTCCAAAGTCAAATAGCTCTTAGCCAACCTGACACCAGTGGCATTCCATTTTGACATCAGTGCATCTCTGGCAATGTATAAAAGTTTCGATAAAACACCTGACATAGTCACATGTTCATGACGTTACTCTATTGTACGAGCACATCTCATTGCAATAACTGCATTAGTTTCATAGGCACAAAGGTTTATATGTTGAACACTTGGACACATACTTTGAGAATGTCATAGTGGAACAAATGTTACATATCCGACAAACAGTGTACATAATTGAGTCAAAACCCTGGAAATAAAATTCCTAGCATATTTGGGTTATTTGTTCTTGGAATGTTCTATTTCCAATGGAGTCAAAGACTAACTACTCTAGGATTCTGTATTAAAGGGAGTGGAACGAAACGACTCTCTAAACTTAGTTTGCTTCTTTTTATTGTGAAGAAGGGATGCAATTCTATCCCAATTTCCGTCATGGGTCATGGGGAAACAATTTCCCCGTGTCTTTAACGCGGATAAGGCTGTGTACGCCCAACCCCTTTATCCTGCCGTTTGCAGATGTTGTGTTTGGGTTCTTGGATGTGTTTTAAAAAAGTCGTGGCTAGAGAGTGGTCAACTGGCCATTGATCTCGGGGATTTCACATACCCGAGTATATTTTGATGAACTCTTAATATTTTAATAAACTCACAGGGAACAATCGTTCTGGTTTTCCAACCAGGGGAGGAAGGACATGGAGGTTCCAAGAAAATGATCGAGGATGGAGCTCTAGAGAATGTTGAAGCCATCTTTGGTTTGCATGTCAGTTCGGCTTTGCCCGTGGGTCAGGTATCCGGCAGGTCAGGCCCACTTTTAGCTGGAAGTGGATTTTTCGAGGCAGTGATCAAAGGAAAAGGTGGTCATGCAGCAATCCCACACCATACAGTTGACCCCATATTGGCTGCTTCTAATGTCATTGTCAGCTTACAGCATATTATATCACGCGAAGCCGACCCCCTTGATTCACAAGTAAACTATCTCCATCCTAACTAACTCTGCTCTGGATTTTTTAAACTGAGCTTATTTTCCTTTGAAATACACTCACTATCAATCAATTTTTTAGAAAGAGGCGAGAATCACAAAATTCACTTTTTGTGTGAATCAGTCTACTTGACAAACAGTTCTTTTATTTGATTTGACAGTTGGTCTTGCTTCACATGGACCATTTTGGTCTGAAGCAATAAGACGGGATTTTGTAACCACTTTACAACTAGATGTAACCACCATGGAAAACAAGTTGATATAAGCTCTGGTTACATTTTTTTTTCAAAAAGTGGCAACATAACCCCGTCTTATTTTTCAAAACGGAAATGGTCCGTCTGAAATAAGAATTTGCGTTTGACGAGTTAGTTTACTTAATTCCATCACCGTCCTAAGACAAAAATTAGTGAAATTGTGACTCATCGAGCATGAAAATAATATTTCAGTAAATATCACTTAAATATACTACTCGTATATCTTTGTTCTGTGGGGTGAAGATTTTGGAATAATGTCGTATTTTATTACTTATTTAAGATTCTTTGCTGAGTAGAACTCTCTGATTGAGCATCAATTACAGTGCACTATCAAAATGTCCTGAAGTGGGTATTTATATACAGGCAACTAATATTCTCACCTAGGATTCTAGGAGGCTAGGAGCATCAGGATCTTAATATATTCTTCATTCTTTTCCTGATTTTTTTTCTATTTTTATATTTCAACATACCTTTTCATGTGATCTTCAAGCTTTTTGAGATATCTTACTGAAGTATTCACATACGGAGTAGAATATTTGAAATGAATGCCTTTTTTGTGTGTGTTAGCAATCATTCAATGCATTTCTCGACTCAATTTTCATAACTTGTCATCCAGAAACATCCCGTTTGTGTTTCGTTAACGCATGGGAAGGCTGCATACTCATTTGCTCTCAGCTGCATGCTAGCTCACTATTTTTAATCATCTGAAAAACAAATTGTGCAGGTTGTTACTGTAGGGAAATTCCAAGGAGGTGAAGCTTTCAATGTAATACCTGATTCTGTCACCATTGGTGGAACATACCGAGCCCTACTAAAGGAGAGTCTATTACGGCTAAAACAGAGAATTGAGGAGGTAAAGTTTGCAACCACATATCTTGTAGTTAATGGTTTATATTCTTGGTATACGAGTCCATTCTTTAAATTACTGCACATGTTAGATCAAACTGGTTCACACTAAAAGATAAGAACATTAGTTTTTAATCACTAAAGAGTACTTTTTCATACACAATTTTCAAAGCCTAACTTTTTTTATTCTTTTTAGAACTCGGTATATTTTCTGCATAATCTCTCTAAAGTCCAAACCTTCTAGGCTTCTACCAGTAGATAGTCTGGCAAAAAAAAAAGAAACACAATCTGTCGAATATCACCCGTAATTTTAAATTTCTACCTAAAACCTGTGTTGCTTGGTTCATTTTATTTCCCCAAGTACCTGTGAAGATAGTCGTCATACATTGGGGACTTGAACATGAGTATGTACACTGGACTATACATTTTAGACTAAAAACATGGAGGTTTTGATCAATGATAGATGTGTCCGATGCCCGGACATGTACTTTACTATGTCCGAGCAACATCGCTTTCAACTTTCGTGTGGACTGTGGACGTACACACGGGCGATGAACGCATATTTAGGACCAGAAATGCCCATCGCTCGTTTATCAGGTTTTCGCTAGGAAGATCTCTAGATACATAATTCTAGCCCCTCCACGGCAGTGTAGCATGATGCTATTTAGAGACCTTGAGAGAATTGTATTCTCTTCCCCTCCACAGCTGCATCAAATGTAGAAAATCTGATCATTACGGTTCGAGTATCTTGAGTTAGAACTTAGTTTATTTAGGTCTAACGGAGTGAATGTCCTGCTAAAGCAATGATGTACAACATTTCAGGTCATCACAAGTCAAGCGGCTGTGCAGAGGTGCACAGCAACTGTTAATTTTTCTGAGGGTGCACTTTACCCGCCAACCACAAACGATGATGATTTGCACACATTTTTCACCAGAGTCGCTACAGACATGATCGGCTCTCGTAATGTTAAAGAAGCACCAATGTTGACTGGGTCTGAGGATTTCTCCTTTTACCAAGAAGTGGTCCCGGGTTACTTCTTCTTTGTCGGGATGAAAAACGAGACACTCGGTAAAACAGGATCAGAACACAACCCCATGTTTGTGGTCAATGAAGATGCTCTTCCTTATGGCGCGGCTCTTCACGCTTCCCTAGCTGTTAGGTACCTTCTTGAAAATGGAATCAAGAGCCCAACACAAGAAAGAAAAAAACACGATGAATTGTAAGATGCAATTAGGTTCTTTTATTATTCTGAATCTCCTATTTAAAATGCACATAAACGTGGTTAAATGGTGCAATGTGGGTTACCATTGCTGCTGTGAATTTGAATACTTAACGGAATTTTAGTTGAGTATTTATCTAGAATGATGAACCATTACTTTCTTATGAACTTACGGACTCAGATAAATGAGTCATCGCAGAAAATCACAAACCGTGGGCATCCGCAACTTCATCGTCAACTTATCATAGGTGGGTGAGAGCCTAGAAATTAGAGTTTTGATTCAACTATTCAAGTGAAGAAATTGTTTAGACATGCGTGTCTTGTACTAGACGGTTTCACATGTGATATCAACCCAAATCCTTAAGCATTACTCATTTAGTTATAGGGTTATTGATTTAGTCTCACACGGGAAGCACCAAATAGTATCGAGTATTTGCAAAGAACGTATTGAAGTTTAAACTATAAAAAACAGTAAGGAACCATGTATACATATGCTGTTCAAATGTAGTTCTAAGGAATGTCCTAACAATAATAATCTCCTGCATTCCTGAAACAGTACTTCAACATGAATGCTTCGAAACCATATGACTTCTCCCCAATAAGTTTCCAACTTTTACAGGCAATGCCACCCCCTCCTCTTCAGTTCAGTATCCGAACATCTCTGACGACAATCTCAAGAGAGGCTCCAATGCACTGGGGGCAAACTTGCGCGCGAAAAGCTGGCATAGGTAAACAAGTCGGTGATTATAGAAACACATTCTCCTTCCCATGATCCCGTCAAGAAACTCCTTTGAGATGTTGTTCCTCCCGAATGCAGCCGGGTGGGGCCCTCCCCTTGACCAGTCAGTGTAAGTAAGGGTCCGATTAGCGATCAAATGAGGGGTTTGGATGGTAAGCATTGTGGGGAAGTAGTGCTCGTCAACATAACAGGCAGGCTTACAAAATTGCTTGAATTTTGGATAGTAAGTATTATCCTGGACTATTCGGATGGCTAGCTCACGGTTAACTTCAAACCACTGAGCCCCTTTTCGCCACTGCTTAAGAGTGACCTCGGGCACCATGTTCTTGTCATACCGGCCCCTCCCATAGGGCCCACGGTCATCGTAGGATCCCACAAAGCTGTAGCGTGACTTTGAAATGTAGCGGTACACAATGGTGAAGTTGCGCAGAGGAATGCAAGCTTCTGAGAGGAGAACAAAGTGCTCATTCGAGAGATCAAGCATTGCGTTTGCTAGAAGCCGTCTCTCTGCATCACACATGCTCATTTTCCCCCATTCAACCACCTGCGTAAAAGTTAGAGTTATACGAAAATGGTGTAAACTCATTCAAAACATCTAGTTTAGAAGAAAATATAAAATCAGTCTCATTGTTCTATGCACATTTGTCAACCCAACTTGATACAGTGTGCATTTGTGCAACTAAGACAGTAGCGCTTGTGTGCTATAGAAATTCAGAACAAACATAATATTCTCATGAACTAACTCATACAACGATCAAAACACACATATATATAAGCTGTTCATTACAAACTGCGATATAAATTCACTTCTTCACACACGATACCACAAAATTCTCGAGAAAATACCACCATATCAACTGATTCAAGTAAAACAGACGATTGTCGTACCTGGCTAGGAATCTGTCTGGCGTAGAACACAGAGGAACGTGAATAATTTGCTTGATAACCTGGTAAGGAATGAATATAGATAGAGTAAAGGCCTTCATTGCCTTTAAAGAACTTTTCCCATAGAGGAGCAAGTGGCAGAGGACCCCTTGTCAAAAACATGAAGGCTACCTTAGTAACCCTCTTGTAGGGATACTCTTTAATTCGAGGAGCAAATGTCGCCCTCCAAAACAATTCTGTATCATTCATGTCATGCATCAGGCTACAAGGCGGTCTTATCCACGACTTGAGAGTGCTCGTCTCTTCAAGACAAAGCCTGTACCGAGACACTTCTTGTTGGAACATATTTCTCGCCCCAAAATATCGAACCATATTCATACTTACTATACACAATCCAAGGCCGAGTACTAAAAAAATCAAGAAAAAATGAAGGATTTTAATTGACCAAGGCTTGCTTTGCATTGTCCTGCCAGGGATAAAACTCTCATTTCCGTGATCTCCATTCATTACCCTCGCCTGCATTCTGATCAAACCCCGGTTTTTCCGATATCTGTTGTTATTTAACAAATCAACAGAATGTACCAAAATGTCCCAATAGTCTCAGAAAATTATGCCAGAAAATGGCTTTTCTGACATTCAGTACAATGCCAAAAGTGTCATATGACATCCTAGACTAACGAACTGCGTATCTTAGTTTCCGGGCATTTGATCCAAAACAAGGATCACCTAAAATATAAGGTGATCCCTTCTATTCCTTAATATCAAAGAAATGGAATCCAATCGAATCTTACGATACACAACAGTACAGAAAATGGGTGCACTTGTTAATCATACAATGTGTGAAGAGTTTCAGATGTATAACAAAATTACCAGGACAATTAAACAACATAAGACGCAATCCCGAAAAATAAAAGAATTACAGAAGACGCAATAACAGTATGTTATAAAGAAAAACCTTGGTATGTTTTGTTTTTGTTTGAATCATGCGAAATGCATCTGTTAGTTCAAAATGTGAGATGTATGTGGAGCTTTAATAGGGAAGAGATGTTTAAATGGGAATCAGGCATGCAAATAACGTACACGAAGTTAAATAGTAGGAATAGTAATGAAAGATGGACACGAGACAATAAGGTTGTTATTGTATAGGGACTCAGTTTGATGTTTTAAGCATCAAACCGACCTTTGCAAGACTGTTAAATGTATGACCAAGGTAGGTCACCGAATGACACAATAGAAATGCATTTGGCTGATTCAAAGTCGCTGCTGTAATTTTCTCAAGTGTGTGATGGTTCAGTCGGGTCTAGTATAAACTCAATCGGTCCAAGTTAAGATAGATCACACGGTTAGATCCAAGTTGGGAAATGTTAGATTTCAGCATGTTTTATTATTTCGGGTAATTTGTAGAGTAATAAAGTTTATCATCATTTTTTACTTTTGAGGATAATCAATTATGAATCTAGTCCCTTGGAAGCCTGGGACGGTATACTCTCAAGATAATCAATTATGAATCGAGTCCCTTGGGAGCCTGGGGCAGAATAATCTCAATTAGTTAAGACTCTTACGAGCAATCATTATATGTTTCCATCAAGTCATTTTGAATCTAGCCCATATTACGTTCTGTTGTGTAATTGTGTTCAAGCTACCTACGGATGAGTCTGAATTTATTCCAACCACTAATTCGGGTCTCAACCAAAGAGGTGTAAAGCCTAGTGATTAAAACTAAGATAACGTAACAATAGATCACAGGTTCGAATCCCCTACCCCTATTACTAATTTGGGTTTCAGGGTGGTAAGATTCAAGCATACTACTCCGTACTAGTAAAGAATAAAGACCAGAACAATAGATGCTAGTCGGGAAAAGGCACCCTAAGCCATGAACTATGGTAAGATCAGAAAATTACCCAAGCTACAACCAATAGCCAGTAATCAGCAGACCTTTGGAAGCGCCAAGAAACTAACCCAGCTATAGCAGTCTAAACCCACGATAGTGATCAATATTAAAGCTGGGAAACAACACATGGGGTCAAACTATTTGTACCGGTCCGTTTTGTCAAACACAAACACAGCTTAGAAGCACACCAATAAACTCGGGAGCAGAAAATATAAGAAACGTCGAACATTGGGAACAGTAGGTTTCTTAGTTACGACGCGAAAAAGTCTAAAACAGTTGATAATAGGAAACGTAATTGTGTTTAGGAGCACAAGTGTCAAAAAAGGACCCCCATTGTCCAAAATAAACAGCTACTAAAAAAGGTAAGTGATGTTCATCTCTTCAGATTCCAGCTCTACTTCTCGGATGAGTTAGGGCCCCTCTTCTTTCCGAAGCCAACAACTGAAACACACGCATAAACAGAAAAATTGAGCATCACATAAATAATTGGTTGTACAGTCTGGACAATTTTCGAACCCATGTAAACAAAATACTCCGTAAATAATAATTCGATTTAAATGTGATGAGCTCATGGCCTTCCCACAAAGCTATGATGCCAAGTACTCCCTCCTATTCTCAATAACTTCCCCTTTCAAAAATTAAGAAAACACACTACTCCACCATATAATTAAATTTGGACCACATAAATACACTATCCCACCATACAATTAAATTTGGACCACACAAACCCTTAACAAAAAAGGAAATAAAGGAAAGTATTGTGAATAAACGAAAATAGAAATGGGGAATTTTATTGAGAATATGAGGGGGTATGGTTTCACTAATAGTCAAGTAGACTTGCTAAACACTTAGAAATTAGAATAGGATAATATACAATCAAAATAAATGCAAAGAAAAATGTAACGACTTGTTCGAGGCCACAATCAAAACTGATAAATTTGAGAGGCACGGAGAATCGTTCTACTTCTTATAGCCAACCTTCAATGCAAGGTTTATATCACTACAATTTGATCACCTTACTCTGCAAATTGGCAATTAAAACAAAGTACTCAACTAGTTAACAAATCTTTAGCAAAATAGAGTAACCATCAACACACGTCCATGTATAAACCCAAGGCACGCCTTGGATCCTTTAAATAAGGCTCACTTAGCAAGGTTCATTAGTATGACTACATCTTCAAATGTCTTTTCTTTTCCAAGACCCCATTATTCCTAACTTTGACACCTTTAAATATTAAAGGTATTGTTGCCCAAAACTTTGTTTGGGAAATGAAATAAGGCGCGCCCCTTCGTGTCTAAAAGGCGACATCACAAATTCACGATTAGCAAACTCAACATAGATCCTAAGCTTAACCCCGTACACCATCTTTGGTTATAATCGAGTGTATTACAAAATTCCCACTGTCTAGGAATGTCGACGCCAATTGCGATCAGACAAAACATGGCAGACTAAAGTGGAATCCGTAAAACACCCAAACCGGAGAAGCCGATAACGAGGGCAGATGGAGTATCAATCATTTCTCAACTTAGGGACTGGACATCCCACCATTTGTTTCAAAACTCAGTCATAATAGTTACATTCAACTAATAATAATAATTGTTAAAAGGGGTTTTGGGATCTGAAAATAATACAGAAAGCAGAAGCTTAAATATGTTTTAAACTAAAAAGAATAAAACATGATAATAATAATAAAAATAATAATAATAATACCGGCGGTGACAAAGCGGCGATTGTACTGAAGACGCTTGTGAGCGCGACCACGAGGCTTCTTCTTCTTGTCTTGCTTGGCAACTTTAGGGGTTTGACCTCTCACCTTTCCTGCACGTGCCAATGATCCGTGTACCTTTCCTGCATTTCAATCATTCTTTCTTTTACATCAAAATCATCATTTCAAATCAAACACAACAAACCCAGCAACAACAACAAGAAGAAGATAGACATACCCATGATGGATTGCTGCTGTTTAGTGTATGGTTTTTTAGAGGCTCACAAATGGTGTCACTGTGTGTTCTCTTTTAAGATACACGGCTAGGGTTTCCTACTCTTCTACTCTTTTTTCTCTACCGTTTTCATATACATATATATACACTACTATATTATTTAGAGTACTTTTCTCTGGGTCGGGTCGGGTCGGAAACTCGGAACCCTTTGTCCCTTTACTGTTGGCATATGTTTCGTCTTTGGAGCAATGACAATAATGGTTCTTAATCTTCCCTTGTCACTAATACCTCAACGGAGTTTATTTTCGCAGTATGATTTTTACTCATTTTAATACTTTATACACCAAAATTTTCATTTGACTACCCTTTACTAAAAAACGCAATCTTACTTCTCTCTAATTTCTTTGTATTATTGAAAGTTGAAACATTAAACCTTCTTCAACCTCTTTGAAAATTTTTAACTATAAATAATTATTCGAGTGAAAAACATGTACAGTATTTAATTCGCTAATCTTATACTAATAATTAAATTGACTCTTTCTTATAATTTTGTTCTGTTTTAATTAGGGTTTATGTCAAAATTATTTAAGGGCTAATTAGTGTGATATTGTGGGGTTTGTAGGTGGTGGTTTATGGTCAGTGTTGTCGGAGTGGTTCTATGGTGGTCCACCGTCATCGTCGGAACCGACTATGGTGGCGGGAGGGTTAAGCCTGTGAGCAGTGAGGGACAGGTCGTAGGAGGGTGGTTGTGGTGGTGTTGGTTCGGTCTGCCGGCCGGAGAGGGTTACACCGGCGAGGGTCGTGGTCGTGGGAGGGTGGTCCTGCATCTGACGGGCTGCCCTCCGGTGGTTGTGTTTATGGGTAGTGTTCATAGTTTTTCGTTTATTTCAAATGTAATACTGCGCATTGCCAAGCCAATCTTCCATTTCCATGTATGTAGTACACATAGTGATATTACTAAAAGATTAACCGGATTGTAAAACATCAACGACGTTTTAGAAAACATCGACGTCGTTTTTCATAAAAAAGACGCTACTTGCCCTTATCCTTTCTCTCTCTAAACAAATTATCTCTCAAATTCAAAACCCACTAAAACACTCACCTCACCCTCTCCTACACCCCCATCGCCACCACTGCCACCACTCCCACGGGCCGTACACCTGGACCTGCGCCCGCCGTCCCGCCCCCCGCCGTCCCCCCTTGCCGTTACCTGCCGCCTCCCGCCAAGTGCACCGGTATGTTTTTCTCCATTTTTTGTTTTGTTTTGTAGATCTAGTTATATTGTTCTAGTTTTTTTGTTTAATTTGTTAGAATTTGTTTGTTTTTAGTTTTTGTTTTAATTAAACTTGTAGTTATTAGGTTGTTGTTTGTAATTAGTTTGTATGAGATTGTTTTTGGTTTAATTAAACTTGTAGTAATTTGTTTGTTCTTAGTTTTTAATTGTTTCAAAGTTTTTTGTTTGTTTTCTTGTTAGATTTGTTGTAAAATCTTGTAGTTGTTTAGTTTTTTTTGTTTGTTGTTAGTAATTTGTTGTTTGTTGTTTAGATTTGTTTTAATAATTTGTATAAAGAAAGAAATAATCGAATTTATTTCCGAGTTCTTCATCCCACTATGGTGAAATTTGGAGGAAAAAAAATTTCCCCCATGGTTGGACAACCATTTCACACGTCCAACCATGGGGGAAATTTTTTTTTTCCCCCAAGTCCCACCATGGTGGGACGTGTGAAATGGTTGTCCAACCATGGTGGGATTAAAATTCTGGAAATCCACCATGGTTGGACAACCATTTCACACGTCCAACCATGGTGAGATTTTCAGAATTTTCATCCCACCATGGTGGGACGTGTGAAATGGTTGTCCAACCATGGTGGGATTTCCAGAATTTTAATCCTACCATGGTTGGTTTCCAAAAAAAAAAAAATATCGCCCATGGTTTGAATTTTTTGATTAAAAGTCCGTCCATGGTTTCCCAAATTTTTTTTTTATAATTTGTTAATTAAGTTGATTAAATTAATTTGTTCGATGATAATATGTTTTTGGAATATTATTAACGCTTATTTGAATGTTTTAATTGTGTAATGCAGATGGGAGATCGAGGAAAGAGCGTTATGGTTCCCGAAGATCGTACGGTGAACCGTAGAGTCACGGCTTCAAAGCGTCGTGTTATTTTTCGGTGTCGTAGATCTAATCCTGTTAGTAGCGGTATTTCTGAGATGGAGAGGTCGGAGGAGGTAGAAGGTAGTGTTCCTCAGATTGGTCAGGGTTTCGAGGAAGCGGAAGACGTTTATAGGGAAGATGAGATTGTTGACGAGCGTTTGGTGGACGACGAGTTGGAGGGCGAGGAGGATATTGTTCAGCGGTTAGTACCTTTTTTCGAGATCGGAGCTACTGTTGTCTCAGAGGTTAGCTCGGGACTCCTTTGGCCGCTATTCTAGGTTGAAGGATGGTTCGCAGAGGGAGCCGCGGAAGAAGCCGCGCAGCGACAGTGATTGGCTCCTTAGAGCCCCAGTTTCTGGTGGGCCCCGTAATATTTCATTTGCATGCATGGGTATTTTAATCGTTTCTTCTATGTAATGTAATTTTAAGACTTTAATTTATGTCAGCTTTATGTATCCACTTTATTAATGCATGTCAGCTTTATTCGAGTATTGTCAACGTCAATTATATTTAACCCAAAATAAATTTAGATTAAAAAAAACAAACATTACATAAATATTCATCAAATATACAATTACATTTTGAACATATTAATAAGGTGCCTAACCAAAGCTCAATTTCCGTGCAACTTCATCATCGGTGCTTTCATTTCTTCTTCTCCGACTTCTTCCCGTGGCGGATCCGATGCAAGCGTTCCAGTTCTCGATATTTCTTTGGTACAAAGTATCGAGATGACTGACACTTTCGTGTCTATAAGTCCGCCAAGCAGGAGCTAGTGGTGGCATGGCAACATCCTCTTGCGGCCCTCTTGAATGCAACCGCATCCAATGACTATGGTAGTTTACAATCCACATAACACCAAAGGGTTTTTGGCCTGGAACCAAAGTCCTAAGTGGTAAAATTGTCTCACAACTACCGACCCAAATTTTCTCACCATTGTCGCGACGGAAATGACCGATGACACAAATAGTCCAGTTGAAGGTGGTTGCAAATACAAGTAAGTGGTCGCCACACCTCCAATGCACCGGACCGCATGGTTGGGTACGAGCAGTAGATTTTACCATCGAACATTATACATTTTACCTAATGTTTATTTTTTTAATGTTAATTAACATTGTATATTTACAGATGTTGTTAGAGAATTTGAAACCCCACACCCAATTGCTGTTTCAGAAAAAGGCAATGAATGAACTCACATTGACTTAACGGATAATGAGTAAGTTATCATTCATATTAATTTTTTACGAATTTATAGAGTCTCTTTAAGAAATGTTCAATTACGACTTTTCATGTTTGTAGAAACAACAAGCTCTCATTTTATGTCTTTGGAGACTATGTTCGTCATGTTGTGAAGATAATTAATGATTATGCTAATGTCAATGAAAGACCTATTATAGCACTTCAGTGTGTGTCTAGGACCGAATGTAAAGGTAAAATGCATAGTCTTTTTTTAAGCAATGTAAAAAGTTTTTGTTAATGATGATGTAGAATCAATTATGTTAATTTACAGGTGATGTGCGTATAACAAGTACATTTAATGCAACTCGCATTTATGTAAACCCAGACATAACAGAAGTGAAAGAATTCAAGAAGCAAATCGTTGTCAGTGGATCACAATCAAGTAACTCACGCATAACACAAGCAACAGTTGAAGATTCGATTATTCGATCACCTACTATGTTCAAAATACTTAGTGAACTCCTTAAAGTTACTAAGGTTTAATTAAAAGTTGCCATTTTCATTTATTTGTTTACTAATTATTAGCACTCAACAATAACTACTATATAACTATAATGCAGGCAGGAATATATAACACAGTTGCAACCATTTCCGAGCTTGATGCAAACTTAAAGTGGTTTTACTATTCGTGAAAGTTTTGTCGTGGAAAAGTCGCCTTAGGGGATGACATCTTATGGAGATGCACAAAAGACTTTTGTAAGGGGAGTAAAGAACCTATGACAGACGATGTGCCTAGGTTGTTTTTTTATAATATTAGATGCACTTTTTTACGTATAAAATTACACACACTGATTTCCTATGGTCCTTCATTCTTACCGTAAATCATTGTTTAATAGGTTCCAGGTTAGGTATCACATAACTGATGACGAGTTTGAAAATATCATTTTCCCAATGATACATGATGAAGAAATTCCAGCCAAGCTAATGTTCTTTGAGGCACAACTTGAACCCCACATCAACAAAACAGTTGCTGAATGTATTTCAGATCTGAAAAAGGCAAGTAAATAACTCTCATATTGCAAAAAAAAATTGAACAATCCCCCTATAACTAAAAGAATAAGTTTATCCACTATTTTCCCTCCAAAATTCACCCATACTTTAATAAGGAAACAAATGTATTTATGGATGTTACAAACTTATCCATTTAATAAGAAAACATATAAGAATTGAAGCTATATAATGTTCTAAACAAAAAACACTAACGCTAATTTATGATTTTTGTAAAAAGATTCTAAATAGTAGTAGCGGGCATGAGTGACACCCTTATTTTTTTTTTAATAATTTGACATATAACACCAATGTAAATAAAAATATATACGAAAACAATATAAGTTTTGTTGATAAATAAAGTAATAACAAATAAATTATATGTGTTACAGATTCTAAGAAATAGGAAGAAAAGTTCGAAAAATAGAAAAACATACAAAAATCAGCAAGTATTTTATTTAAATTAATATTTTGATCTTAAAACTCTAATTGTTTGATTAAATAATCAATGAAAAATAACTTATAAGGATGATAAAAAGGATCTACAATACTCTAAACTATCTTTTCATCTTATATACGACTAATAACATGTTTCAACGTTCAACATTAAAAAATTTAATATTAGACTTTAAAAATATTTACTCATTTATATACTCTCTCCTTAAGAAACCATGCAATTGCATGAGAACTAAACTAGTATTTCTAATACTACATCAACAAACCAGCTACTGAATGTGTTTCAAATCTAAAAAACTCAAATAAATAAGTCTCAATTATTGCAATAAATAGATCAAGTATTCTAATATAATATGTTTTCAACTTTTTAGGCTGGAATTGAGGATGGTATACCACAAGAGCTGTAACTACTCATAGGAAAGTAATTCATTTGCAAACTAGAAGTGTCTAGAAGGTTTAACATAAACCAAAACTCAAATTGCTATACAACTCTAAGTATAACAGATAATCTTGAAACAATTGCATGGTGGAAAGCAAAATACAATGCAGCAAAGGTAAGATACACGAACTACTTTTTGAACATTTCACATTTGTTTTCGTCTCTTTGCCCAATTTAAAAATCAAAATTGTACTATGCAGCAAGAAAATTCTGGTCATGGTGAAAATGAAGTATCTGATGCAAGTAGTTCTAATTACATAACACCACAAAAACGTTCATTGGAAGATGTTATTGACTGTGACAAGTATGAAGACAAAGGAAAATCGGCATTGGCAGATTAGTGTTCCATAGCCAAGTTTCCTTTGAAAGTCAAAGTACAGAAGGAGTAAAGAAAGCTGAAGCTATGAGAACAACTACTTTATTTATGCAATTGGTTTCAATTCCAGTTGTGTAATTTCTTTTTTCAAAAGACATTTTCAATTTCTATGTAGACTTATGCTAAGTTTGTTTTCGATTAGTTTCAATTCCAGTTTACTATGTATGGTGTTTGGTAGAAATTTAAAACATTTCCCCAGTTTTTATTGTTCACAGTAATCTATTGTCGATATCTTCGAAATACGATGTTTTTAATGGTAAACAAAAAAGTAAGATTAAGTCCTAAAACGTTTTAAAAGGTAAACACAAAGTTTAAAACTTTTTAAATGGTAAACATATAATAAGACTGAAAATTATTGAACCAAATAAAATACTTTGAGAAGGACCAAAATAAAAAATCACTAATAAAATACACCAATATTCCACCAACATTGGTAAAAAATAAAACAAACTAAAGTGTACTAAGTCAAATTTCAGAAATAAAGGCATAATATCGAGTGGTTAACGAGAATTTTTAACATTAAACATTATGTTGTTAAACATTTAACACTACAACATCTCAAATAGCATTATTATATTTCACTTGACAATAATCATCGCCTAGAGCTGTAGTTTGTACATTATTATAGTTTTAGTTCAACTCCCTCTTACACACACTCTCATGTAATGTACAAGCATCTTATCTTATCCTTAGGACAGTCAAATAACATAACATTTACATATATTAGAAATAACATTGATATATTTCACATGAGGACTTTGAAAAAAATCATCGCTTATAGTTTTAGTTTAAACACAAACTCTCATGTAATCATCACTTATAGCAATTATATTAATTAGACCGAGCACAAATATTAGATAATAGCAAAAATATTAGCAAAAAAATTAGACATAAGCTAGACATATTGTCTCATGTAATGTTCAAGCATCCTATATTAGACTTATGACATTCAAATAATATACCATTTAGATATATTAGAACGAGCTGTATTAGATATTGTGAAAAATATTTTTCAAATTCTTAGAACTGGGCTGTATTACACCTGTATTAAGAAATTAACTTATATAAGTTGAACTCTTGAATATCTGAACATCTGAAATAACTTGATGAGTAAAAAATGATCCATCACACGTAGTTTTTGTTTATAGATATATTCTCATTTATGATTCAAACATTCCTCTTACCCAAGAGACAAAAAGATAACAAACCTTTACATTATATACCCAAACAATCAAATAATAAAAATATTAAGACGGAGACAGAGCACAATAATTTGATATAAGCAAAAATATTAAAGGACATATTTTTTAGCAAAAAATTTTATAGACACTACAGTCGAATTAACAACCTCATAATAAAATAGGACATTTTATATTTGTCTGTAATGTAAACATAAAAATATTTCGCCAAGAATTAAAAAAATTATATTATTTGAATTTTCAACTGCTCTGTAACACCCGCAAATGTACCCTATTTTTATAGTGAAAATATTTTACGGTTACTTTTCAGCAAATTTAAGTTTTAATATAGAATTTTATGTTCCGAGTCGAATTTAGAATTTCCGAGTTCGTATTTGGAATTTCCGCGAGATTTCAAGTAAAACCCGTTTTGAGCCGTCTTTGACTTTCGTTGACTTTTTCCTACATATACTCCCTCATACTACTCCTAACCTAATTCATTCAACACAACTCATTTCTTTCTTCTTCCTTAAGCAAATATCAAAAACCTTGCCTCCATAATCTTTTCAATCTTAGAATTCTCCTAGCTCATTCGTTACTTGCTAGAATTCGCGTAAGTTCGTCTTATTCTTTCCCTCTTAGCTTCCTCTATCCGTATTGGTAATAAAATTACCGTCTTTCTCGCTTTTTAAATTATCCGTCTTTCTCAAGGTGAATGATATTCATCTTTTATTATCTAATTGTATGGAGGTGGAGACTAGGAAGGTTTAGAAACCGTTTAAAGACGCGAAAAGGTAACGGTGAAGGGTTACTCGATATCATTTACGTGTTTTATGTGATTTCTAGGATAGAAACCGTATTTAGATTATGGTTAGTATGCTTAGGACTTGTGTTGTTGTTGATGGATGTTGTTAGTTGTTAATTGATATGAGAATTTATGATTTGTGATGATAAATGAGGTTTTTGTTGTTGATAAAATGTTGATTTTTGATCG